>OENM01000048.1:32209-60222 GCA_900239745.1 Rotaria magnacalcarata
TTTTTTTTGTTCTTTTCGCGATAAGAAAGAAAGCGCGCAGAAAAAGAAACAGAAGAGATTGGAAACGATTCTCTTCTTCTTCTTCTTCTGATAATAACAGTTGGAGTTCAATTGAATTATCATTCTCTTTTTCTCTTGCGGTTCATACATTGGTGACAAACTAAATTCATCAGCAGATGCTCTCGAACATATAAAAGAGGCAAATTTCTGTTTTAATCATCTTGCATTCGAGTTTTTTGTCAGAACGATTAGTGCTTGAATATGTAGCATCGTTTACTGTATGTGAGCATTTGTTCTAGATTGTATGGATCATATAGACGGTTTTCAAACGACCGATTCTTTTCGGTTTGATCGTAATACATCATCATCGTCTACGTCGTTATCTACATCATCCGGTTATGGTTCCCGATTAAGTTTATCTCAAACAGATCATTCATTATCATCATCAGCTGCACGTCGAAATGGTATAGCAAAATATTTTAAAGAAAAATTATCGAAACATAAAAGTTTAGCGTCATTGTTATTATCACCAAAAACAGACATGGATATTCAACAGGAAACCGAAGTCTATGAAAGTGTATGGAATTTAGATGAACAAATCGATAAAATACGTTCGAAAATTAATAAACAAATTCATTCCGATTCTCAATCGACTATTTCAATGTCAGTTGATGATCCGGAACAAATAAATAGACAAACTCATGTCAATAATGATGAAGAATTATTGGCAGCTGCTGCTTGGTATCAAGAAGGCTTACCGAGAAATATTTGTGAAGAATATTTAAATGATCATATGAAGCCAATAGGCACATTTATTATTCGACGTAGTTATACATTTCGTGAGTATCCTTTTGTTTTGTCAGTTAAAACGAAATTATCATCTGTTGAACATTATCTTATTGAACGAACTGTGCATAATCACGGCTATCGTTTAAAGGTTTGTTTTCAAACAAAAGAAATTCTCGCTTCTTTGATGTACGTCTTTTTTTCTCTGTCGATTTAGAGCTCTTCAAAAACATTTGGCAATTTAAGTACACTTGTTCTTCATCATACAATTATGCCAGATATTCTTCCGATCACACTTGTATTGCCATTGATTCATTCAACATTGACACGTTCGCATCATACTAATCGACCACGACCATTATCACATATTATCCGTTCTGTACGATTCTAGTCTTATGTTTTCTTGTCTACAGTGTGTTTATTTATATATATAAAAAAAATACATATCTTGATTAAAGTCAAACACAGAATGAAAACTTTTGACGAATTCCTAATCTAATTAATATTATTATGATGAAATGTTGCATAAAATAATATTCGGAGATCTCATTCTAGTCGTTTGTAATAAATTAGACTGAACAATGAGTGAATAGACTGGATCCCATTTTGTTTTGACTCCGGTGATACGAGTTGTTCTATTGTCTGTACCTATTTATAGGAAAATCTTGCGAAAGATTTCTTCATCTTACATTTAAAATGCTTCTGCAATATTTTTATATTTCTTTACTACGATAGTAATTTAGATCTACTTCGTTGTACTCCGGAGCACAGTAGTTTCGCTTTCTTCTTCTGGAAAGGATCACATTTTTATAATTACTTTTCAAAGAAAGTAATACTAATGAATGGTTTGAATCTACGGAGATAAAATCATTAAGAATTCGCTCTTAATCACGAAAGCATCAGACTATTTTATATTGAAGCATCATGAAAAAAAATATTTCATCCAATTGCTGAGTATCTATGAGTTGATTTATTTAACCGCTTTGGATCATTACTGCCTTTCTGGCATGACAGCGACAGCGTTAATTATATTTTCAGTTAACTGTTTATTGATCATTGTTTAATATATCAAAGGTAGCAAGTACATACCAATGAGAGCTGTCTACGAAGTAAAAATCAAGAGTACACGAAATAATATATGTCAGCAAACAATGAATTCAGTCTATTAAAAGGCCTTGAATCACAGTTGTCTTTCAATTCCGCCACTAAAGAAATCTAAAAATTGAATATTTTCTCATAGAATTGAAATACAAAAATAGAAAACTTGCATAAAAACATGAAAAGTTTAAAAGTAAAAAATCACTTTAGTTCTGCAAAAAAAACTGTAGTCATGAAAAATTATAAAAGATCATAACTCCACTTCGAACCGGTCACACTGCCCTTGAAAACCTATGATAAAATACTTTGAAATAAAATTTGTAATTTTATATTTACTTATAAAGAATAGCGTTGATGGCAAAAAGAGATTTTTCTGAATTTCTCAAATTATCGCAAATCTTAACGAGGGCAAAATTCAATACATACGAAGAAAAGAACGGTAAGAAGTATCAAGGAAACCGATTTATGTACTATATTCATAATCGATTATCAATAATTCATAAATTTTTATACATTCTTGTATCGTTATTATCGATCCTTCCACTCATTGCTTATGTCTAGACATGTTAAACAAACACTTTCATTGTATAATGATCATAAACTTGATATTAATACAGCAGGATCCGGATCTGTTATTTATGAAATTATCAATCATACCTACTGTATGTATACATTTCTTCATAGAACTGTCCAAAATGTGTTACCTATTCAATACGAAAGGCTTTTGTATAATAATTCTAACCGTGAATTGCAAAAGAAACCAAACGAAGTAATATTTATATATTTATATTCTTTAATAAGTGAAACACGTTGACATACGTTTATATGCACTACTTACTCAATATAAAACGATTGCTTCTTTCGATTAATAGAAGTCAATCGAATAATTCAATATTATTCTCAAGAACTATCGGATTTCAAGTTCGGCGATTAGAAAAAAGAAACACACACACAGACACAAATAAATATTAATTTATACCTTTGAACTTATGTATTTAATCATATGATTGAAAAATTTGATACTCACCCATCCGATGAATAAATAAAACTTGGTGGAGAAAATATAAATTCAATTCGATATTTAAACTCTTGTCCTTAAACTGTGTATATATTTTCATCATAATGATCCTTTTTTCTTGCGTGCTCAAATCATACATATTGCACGGTAACCTTCAATCATTTGACCTTCCTCATTTTTTTTCTTCTTTTCTCCTTGTCTCACACTTCTATATTTCTTGTACACTCTCGCATAATGAACTTGATGTAAATTTTTCTTCATTTTATCGCATTACTACGCTTTCAAACACCATCGAATTTCCAGTACAATGTCTACAAATCGGTCCATGTCTGAAGATGATCTATACGGACCACCGCCAGCTTACTCACTAAATCCACCGCCATCTGTTTATATCATTTCCGGAACGCCACACGAATATCGTGAGAGACACACATCTCATGTATCTATTGTTTTATCGCCGAATTTTTTACGTTATTTACTTGCCGCCGGTCTTATTCATTTATGTATTGGTTTAGCAGCGATTGTTTGTGATATTCTTTTAATTAGTATGAATGAATCGTATTCGTTTACTGGTTTTTGGGCTGGTGTTTTATGTCTTGCATTAGGTATTTATCTTATTCTATTTATGAGTAAACCGAAAAAACAAACATGTTCTTTACAACGATTTAAAATTATTCATATTGTGGTATGTCTTCTCATCATGGCTACGTTAGTTATCTCAACGCTTAATCTCGCATCAGATTTTTGTTTTGATACCTATTTTGGAACATTTCGATGTCAACAATCAGCTAAGCAGTTAAAAATTATTCTAGTGACATTCTTTTCTTTTACATTTGTACAAATCTGTACCACTTCTTTGGTAACATCCTTTTACGCGAGATAGTAGTATAATATTGTCTAGTAGTGACAAGTTGCGATACAACAGAAAATAAAAATCATTGGTTGAATAACCATTCGTTTTCCTTTCTTTCTTTCTTTCTTTCTTGCTCTCATATGTCAATCATATGACAGCGTTTATTTTTATTTTTCGCACGATAAAAAAAGAAGAGAGAATATATCTCCTTTATGCACGTGATTTATGAAAACTATTATTTTTTTGTACAGTATTTCGAATTTAAAACAAATATATTATGACGGGTATAGGTGTTTATACTATAGGAACTATCTTAAGTCTCCAAACATTGTGTACTTGTGTTATTTCAACTATTGGACAATATTTTTATATATATTATCTCGGAATCTATACGCCACCATCGAATAGTACATACAATTGGTCGACAATCAGTCCAGGTTCTTCGTCGAATTTTCTAAAACAATTCAATGATGAAACAAAACGATGTATTGATAGTGACGTTTCGTTTGATAATGATGCACAAGCATGGGCTCAAGAAAAATCCGCTGATTTATTTTTCTGGACAAGTCTAGTCAATAGTTGTCCGTTGATCATTATGACTTATATACTTGGTTTATATACACCAAAATTAGGTAAATGTTTTGTTCTTATTTTGCCAATGATCGGTATATTGGCTCAATTTGCTATTTGGTTAGCTATTATTTATTTTCATTTACCTGATTATTGGTGGTATATAGCTGCAGCTATTGTAGGTGCCTCAGGTTCTACGGGTATTCTAAGTAGGAACAAAAAATTAACAAAGTTATTTTTCAATGTCTAAACTCATTTGTGTATTAAGGTTTTGTATTAACATTAATCATTACGGATAATACACACGAGAACGATTTATCATCACGTTGTGTGTATCTTGGTGCATTACAAACAGGTGTATCAGCTGTTGGAATATTTGCTATTGGTTATTATATAGATTGGCGTGGTTTTACTGATCTATGTTGGATTGGTTTAGGACTAGAAGTTCTATCAATTTTAGTTGTTCTTTGTACCTTTAAAAAATCAAGTTCGAATCTGAATGAACGAACACCTTTATTAAATTCTCCAAATGAAAATGATTTTAAAGAATTATCACCGAATACTTGTAGTCATTTTTTTCAAGCCTGCACAGTATTTCACTCTAGTCGTCGAAATTCAAAGAAATCTGCGAGTCTTCTATTAACATTAATATCGAATATGTTTTATACGTTGGCATCAACAACATTTGCACCCTTTGTATGGTTTCTACTCAATGCACCCTTTTGTTGGTCATCACAAAATATTGGAAATTATTCAGCATTTGCAGCTATTTCTTATGCTATATTAAGTGTACTTGGTATGCAAGCATTGACACAGGCTGGTGCAAGTGATGCTGTTATTTGTTTAATAAGTCATATGTTCTTTTTGGCATCAAATCTATGGTTAGCATTTGCAAGTAGTGCTTGGGAATTATATGCTGGCTTATTAGTCAGCGCATTTTCAGGCTATCAAGGTTCATTAACAATGTCAATGATGGCAAAATGGTTGGCACCACATGAACGTCCGCACGCATTTACATTGGTTACAGAAATCAATACAATTATGACAACATTCGGAACGACATTTTTCACTTGGGTTTATGCACGTACAGTGGCGAACTATCGAAATTTAACATTCTTGATTGGTGCTGGACTTTGTATTATTCCTACTATTCTAAATTTGTGAGTATTATGATTGATATACTTGTTTTTTTCAAAACGCGGTAAGAAATCACGATCCTACACTGACTAATTCATATTTTTTTTTTGTACTACGAATAATGTTTTTGTTTTCTTTATCTAGATGTCTGGCGCTGTTAACGCGAAAAATGTCCGATGAAGAATTGCCACCATTGTCTGAAAACGAAGTAGAACCAGCACCAGTACGCTTACCAAATAATGGACCACCACATGCTGGTGATGCGACTTGTATTGTTATTCCATCTCGATCTTTGACTTCTTCGATGCGTACGCCAGTTTTAGATAGATCTCGACATAATTCGATTGATGAAAATGAACCGGAAGAAGTGATAAATTCTTCTACCGATGATCTAATTACTTTTTGATCTCATTGTGAATATCATTGTGTTTTATATTATATTTTTGTAAATAGATATTGAGAAGTTAGGAGGACGAGGAGGAGGAGAAACACTTTTGTGTTTTGTATTGAAGTGGAAAATGAAATGATAATAAATAGATAATAAATATATCATGAAATTTCTGATAAATCTATTTCGAAGTCAAGCTTTTTTTGTTTATCATCAAAAGCTATATCAGATATATCTTTTCTTCTGATTGAAAATTAGTCGTTAAATTGCGATTGGGGGCGAACGGTGGAGCTGTGTATTGTAACTGAAGGACGCTGGGATCAAATTAAAGAAACCACTGGCACACTATTAAATTTAAAACATTATCTGTCCATAGTCACACTGCACCGAGATGATCGACTTTTCAGTGAATTTCTTCTTTTTGAGGCTCCACGATTTCAGTAAAATCATATGCTCGAATTTCGTCTCTTTGAGAAAAATTGTTCAAAAGTTCTTCGACAAGCTAATTTTTTTTATTACAGCTTTTCAACCGAATATCTGGTTATGGCACATGATGTTTTAATAAATAGAATAATATTATCGAAAAGTTCGGCAATTGAAGATCGTCTTGCATGAGTATTTAAAAGTTTATTTAATGTGTAAAATTTAAAAAACAAAAGTGTTACAAAATTTAAAAATATTTCTTATACAGGCACTTTTTGTTGTTGTTGTTGTTGTAATTCTTCCCTGTGTACTTTGAGCATAGCTTCTTCATGTATAGCTTTGAAATCGACTTTTTCAACAAGAAATTTTGTTATGTGATCGACAGATAATTGAATTGTTTCTTGAACTTGGAATAATTGCAGACCATTTTGATGACTCTCTCGATTTAGATTATCTAATTGTTGTTCAACATATTCATCTATAATATACAACATTGAAAAAATTCTATTTCCATAGATAGCAATTGATTGATACATACTCTTAATGCCAAAATAAAGACTCAATGCAGAATGAAGTCGCTCTTGTAATTCAATTAATTGTCTTGTATCTTTGACTCGAGCAACAGCATCAAGTCGTTGTTCTAATTTACCCATTAAGCACGTTTTCATTCCATAATAAGCATACAATGTTTTTCGATAAGAACTCGCTAGTTCTTTGTTATGCAAAAGAGCTTTTGCAATAGCTACCTAAATTTAAAATTACTACTTGTTCTATTTTTCACTTATTAAAATTTACTTTTTTATCAGATAAATAATTTGAACGTTCTTTATACAATTGTTTATTTAATGAATCAGCATTTGATTGTCGTTGTAAACATTCTTGTAAAACTTTTACAACTTCTTGTTCACCAACTTCGACGAGACCAAAATTATAATTTTCATGAGCCAAATCTACTCTATAATAATAGCAAAAAACACATTATTTTGAAAATCGGTAAGATTTGTTTGTTTTACATACTCAGCTGTTTGAATTTCACCACGAATTTTAGTCGTTAATGTTTCCATCATAGCACGAGATTCATCCATTTCAATTAAATGCTTTCTCATATATGCTGTTTGAGTTAGGATATGACTAAGCGAGGTGTCAAGTTCATTTGCGGTTGTCTATTCAGAAAAGAATTCTTATAGTGAATTTGTTTTTTCAGTAGAACCGTAAATTTGAGATTCGACAAGCATCGTTGAATTTTTAAAAATAAGAATAATTCAAGTTTTAAAAAATATTTATACTGCAATAATGATAGCAGCGACAGACGTTTACATTTCACAGTCGCGATCTTGTAGGCAGAAATTCGAAGCTATCTATTCATATGAAATCATTCGTTTTTGTTGTTCAATTTATCTGAGATAAGTAACTACGTTTTTCTTGTTTATTCAAGTGTGAATATAATAGAACTTTCATAACTGCCATTGACTTACTAAGCTACTGCAAAACAGATCCAGTAAAACATCTTCTTTATTTTTAAAAACTCATATTAGAGTCTAAGCTAGTCGATTTATGTCTATAATGAGGAGAGGGGAGTCGTAAAAATCTCACTTTTAAATCTACAGTCGCTATTTTCTTCCAAAATTTATGTGAGTTCTAGAAAAAGTTTCAGAGTATATGAGAAAGTCAGGCTTTCCATGATCAATAACATGCTAGTGCATGGCATTTTACTTGAGATTTATAACAATTTAGAATGCTTGCATAGGAAAAAATAACTGATTTCAATTATCGTACCGATGCTGTTTCATGTTGATCAGTCATACTAATTTTCGCATTTGACAGTTGATCTTTTTCTTTGACATAAGTTTCATTGATTTCCAATAAATTATGTTTAATTGATCCTAAACTTTCTTTGGTTTGAACATCAGCTGTTTCCAAAGTTGTAACATTGACTGTTAATGTATTGAATTTCGATTGTAAATCAGTAGCTACACGTTCAGCCTAAAAATGATTTTCAATGAATAATATTCTTTTCTCTTATTTTGCTTCATACAACTAACTTCTTCAGCTCGAATTGTTTCGGCTTGATTCAAAGAATCAAGTTCCCGGTTATCAGTATCTAAATGTTTATCTAACATCGCAATAATATTCGATTCTTCATGAATCTGTCGTCGTACTGCCTCCATTGTTGTCTTCATAGGAAAATATTAAATTAGATAGTTTAGCAAAAAGAAAACAAGTTACTCTCATTCCATCTTCTTCTTTTTGAAGTTTTTCTGTTTCACGTTTCATATCTGTACTAATCGAATCATTTGTATAAAATGCTCGTTGTAAATTCTCCGTCACAGTTCGTAACATTTCGGCGTCGCGGCCACGTTGTTGATCAAAACGTGTTAATGATTTCTTATCACGATCGATTTGTCTGAAATGAATTCATGTTTTAGAATTTTCTCGAGAAACCAAAACAACAAAAATCATACATCTCAATTTTCTCCAATTTTCTTTCGTCTTCATCGATAACTGTTGCTTTTTCACGTTCTTTCTTTAGAATTTTATCTAGTTTTTCTTCACGTTTCGTCGCAATTGCTTGTAATGCATCTAATTCTTGTTTTCGATGATCTTCACGAAGTTTTTCTTCTAATCTGGCCTGATCAAATTCAGTATTTAATCGTTCGATATCATGTTGAAGACGTTCACGTTCATTTCCAATTGTTGCTAACTTTAAGCACAAACAAAAAGAAAAATACTATGAGAAAAAGATAAAAGAAAAGTAACTTACTTTAAGTTTGTTACTTGCTATATCGGCACGTGCAACATCTCGTTTTTTTACTTCTTCTTCATAAGCTCGATCATTCTTTTTAACTGTTGATTTTGCATCACGTATTGCTTTTTCATACGCTTTATGTTGATCAATCGATGCTTGTAATTTACCTCTGAAAAATAGAATTAAAATGGTAAATAAAAAGAAGAGAATTTCATTCAACGAACGCTATTCGCTGAAGAGATTTTAATGCTTTATCGATTTCACCACGAATTTCATCGCGTTCAGTTCCAGCACGTTGATTAGCTTTGGTACATTTATCTAATGTATCAGCATTTTTCGCTCGACTTAACATTAATTCATGTTCAGTTTCTTTTAAAGCTTCATCAACTCGTGTTATTTCAGTTAATTCTGTTTGTACTTTTTCGGTTATTAATGGGATGGTTTGACGAATATCATTAACTTCGATTTCAAGTTGCCGATGCCATGTTCTAGATAGATCGATTTTTGACAGTACTTTTTCAGCTAATCGAGCATTGTAAGCGATATGCCATTGAAGTTCAGTGATATCCGTTATACAAGCATCGTGTTCTAAAAAGAAGAAAAAAAATAACAACTCTCTAGAAGCGGGTGGGGGGGGGGGGGGGNGAATATATTCATCATGATTGAGCCAACTCTACGAGAGGCAGATGAGTTTCTTCATTAGATATTTTATGTAGTTTATGATGGCAGATATCGCCTAACTAACCTGCTGGTCAACATTACAGATAAAAAAAAGAATCCTATAAGAAAATACAAGGGAAATAATTGTAGATATTCTATGACTCTCTCATCATAACGAGGCCCGAAGGTACGGACGTTCTTCGAGTGAGTTAATCCTATATCTACCAGCTTGACTCCTGAACTGGACAAAAATAACATCAAACTATAGTAAAAGAAGAATCATTCAATTAAGAAAACATGCCCAAACCTTTTTGTACAGCTAACGGTAAATCTACCAATCGTTTTAATCGCCAATGATCAATATTTTCTTTTAATCTATCTCGTACTCTGTTTTCATTTTCACATAAATTAATTAAACGTAAACGCTCTCGATCGAGCCGAGCCAAAAGTAATAATACTTCTTCCAGTATTTCATCTTCGAGTATATCATGATGTGGATGTTGATCAACAAGTTGACCACCTCGACCAACTATTTCAAGTGGATTCGTTAATGGCAATGTTTTACTAAAAGATATTTGTCGCTTGGTTCTTCCTGTTTCTACGATTTAACAACAAATAAAATTATATTTCTATTGAATTAAACTACTTCGATACATACTTGTTTCCTCTTCTCTAAAATGACAAATAAATATTATATATGTATATATATTTTTTTCTATAAATCCTTATAAAAATTGAAGTTGATTACTTTCGTTCAATAGCATTTTGAACCAGTTCAAGATGATTAATAGCTTTTGTGACGCATGTTGAAAATATTCGACTGAGAAGACAACTTTTCTTTCGATGAAAATCGAATTCAGGCCAATTATCTGGTAATTCGAAATCATCATCATCGATAGCACCTAAACATCAATAACTTGATTGATTATAATAATAAAAAAGTTGTTTCACAATTAAAGCATTAGACTGATATTGATTGCAACTCTAACTGAGATTAATCAATGAAATTTTTATGATCTTAAAGCAAACATGCAGTGGTAAAGAAATCATTGCTATATTTTGTCTGAGAATCATTTGTAACGGAAAAATTTTGGAATGTTTTTTTTTGCCTACCCAGGTGGTTAATCTAGTGACACTTGTCAAACAAAACGATAGAAAATCATACGACTAAATAGTTCATTGTATTGAGACTATATTTTTTTCAATTCAATAACTATTCTCTTGTAAGATTTTCATTGTTCAAGAGTCAAATATTAATTTTTGAAGAATATGAAAAGAACGGTTATTTAATTTTCTTTTTCATGATCATTGTTAGATTTAGTCAATCGGAAAAAAATAAATCTTTGATAAAGAAAATTCTATTGAATTTGTTTCTTATGAAATTCAATATAAATGAGCTTACGAGTCTGTTCAGTTTGTTTTTGATTCTCAACACCACCTAGGCCAGAATCGGATGAAGCTGATGAATATGGATTATTTTCTAGAAATTAATGTTTAGATTTAATTTTAATATATAGCTAATTAACACACCCGAATTGATCATGATTGATAATTAGTCTCATAGAAATGAACAGTTTCATTTATGTCAAACTGCGCTTAGCATTACTTAGCAACAGTGGTCATAGATGTCGCTGTAATCGCTTAGTGTTAGATCTTTTTATTTTCTGTGTTAAATAATCAAAACGTTTTGTTTTATTTAAAAAAATTAAAATTTGAATAATCCTATCAAATTGATGACAATGAATACAATTTGTTCATCGAAATCCACTCATGAAAACAGTTTAACCGTCATTTGGTTTCTGTTCTTTTCAAAAACGAATCATGGCCGTATCGTTTATGTTAAGCGTGTTCAGTTTGGCCATGTTTTTTGGCTCATATCTGTCAGGTTTAGTTCCACTGGCATTCAATCTCTCCGAAGTAAATCATTTCGAGTCTCTACGAATATGAACTAATCAATTAAATTTATTTAGACCAAAATGCGTTACGTCACCGTGCTTGGCGCGGGTCTTTTAGTTGGTACAGCACTTGCTGTGATAATTCCGGAAGGTGTTCATGCTTTATACATAAATGAATTAGGTATGAATAAAAGAATATTATCAAATTGATCTCAATCTATCGTAGAAAGTGCTCATGGCAAGATAGAATCTGATCATAAAATTATTCGTCGAGATCTGAGTCAAGTGAACATTGGTGATAAATCAGATAAAGCTAAGAATTTAAATATTGCTCTTGAACATAAAGATTTATCAAAATCATCAAGTACACATGAACATTCAAATAGTACACATTCAGCGATTGGTATTTTAATATTTACATATCAAATATTTGATTTATATCAATTTTTTAAAATTTAGGTATAACTTTAGTCCTCGGATTTGTATTTATGCTAATAGTTGATAATGCCAGTGCGAAAATTTTTCGTCAACATGCAAGTCAAGGTGAAAATTTAATTGATTAAAAAAATTCATTAGTCAAATTGTTTTTCGTTCGATTAGTTATTGATTCATCTGGCGCAGTAATTATAACAAAACCAAAAGCAACATGGACAGCTACATTAGGTCTTGTTGTACACGCTGCAGCTGATGGCATAGCTTTAGGTAAATAAAAAAAAAACAACAATTATCGAGATGTTAACAAATCTGTATCCACTCAAAAATAAATAAAATTTCGATCTCGGCCAAAGAGAAAATGTTGCGAAATGAATTGGAACTTTAACCTTTTTGTCTTCAGCTAGAAAACTAATTCTATTAGTTCAAATGATTTCCTATTGAGAGGAAATGCTTCTGATGAGTCTTGACTTCTAAAAGAAAATTTCAAGAGCGCTTCGTTCATCTTCCATTAGTAAACAACAATGATAATAATAAACCTAAAAAGTGGTTTCCGTTTTAAACTTTGATTTCTTGCGTGTTGAGAAGTTTTATTTGTTGAAACTTTCTCCTCGTTTGCTTAACTGGCCGTTTGTGATGAAAACCTAACTCCCATTTTCTTTCTTTCTTTAGGCGCAGCATCTGCAACAAGTCGATTTGATGTCGAATTAATTGTATTTATGGCTATAATCCTTCACAAAGTAATGTTTATATGATATTGAAAAGTTTAATTTTTTCAAAACTCTTTTCATAGGCTCCAGCTGCTTTTGGTCTTGTTTCATTTTTAATATCTGATGGTGTCGATCGTAAACGTATACGACGTCATTTATTAATCTTTTCATTAGCTGCTCCTTTAATGGCGATATTTACATTTGTTTTATTAAAAAGTGTATGTTCAATATTCAGAAACTTTTCAAGCTAAACAATTTGTTTTCCTCATAGGGAATTCGTGATGCATATTCTGTTGATTCAACAGGTATAGCAATGTTGTTTAGTGCAGGTACATTTCTTTTCGTTGCTACTGTGCATGTTTTGCCTGAAGTTCAATCTCATTATGATGATAAACAATTCAGTCCTATGGAACTTCTTACTCTTATAATTGGCTGTTGCTTTCCAATCGTTCTTTCAATGGGACATAAACATTGATATTGCTGTTTCTTTACTTTTTTTTCTTCTTCATCATAGATATTAATTATCTAAAGTAAAATAAATTTTTATTCGACTTCTTCTTTTCTAGATATCGTTATATTATTTTTTTTTGTTGTTATTTGTATTTGCTAATGGCAGATGATATCTATGTAGTTGAGAAAATTCTTGATAGAAAATTATTAAATAATGGTCAAATAGAATATCTTTTAAAATGGTTCGGTTATGATGAAGGAGATGCAACATGGGAACCAGAAGAAAATATTTTTTGTAAAGATTTAATTCAAATATATGAGTCTAATAGAAAATTTAATGAAATTCAAGAGAATGTAGTAGGTTCATGAAATCGAATTTGATTTTTGTACATATAATATCAATGTACGTATTTTAGAATGAAGAATGTCGAAAAATTCTCAGGGAAATTTGTGATCATATTGATGGAACAGGTAATTATAGAGATAATATATTTAGGGTTAAGCAGAGCTTTCTATGCAATAAGAAAAATCTATAATAATCCTTCGTTCATTTTTTTCTTCGTCTCGAATTATGATAATGAAAAAGATCCTACGATTATTATCGTCACTTCAATCCAGTGTTTAGCTTTCTTCGATTCCTACATACGTTCACCACTACTTATTGACTACTCTAAAAGAAGAGCCAATGTAAATTAGAGCTCATCGAATAGAATCTGGACTCGCTTTGATACAGTTCTAGTTCCGGGTCAATGAATCATTTGTTTTTCTTGTCTGGTTATACAAATTTCATAGAAAAAACTCGTTCAGTTAAATCTATTTTTCATTACTTTTAGTAAATTCAACATGTCAACTAATCAATGTAACTAAAGAAGAGCAAGAACCCCAATGTATGCCATTGTCTACTGATTTATCTATAAATACTGTAACCGATGATTCTGATATTATTGATGAAAGTTTAATTGGTGATTTGTCATTTTACAATGATTTTCATAGTAAGAAAGAAATAGTGATAAAATGATTTATTAATTTATTATTTAGATGGAGAAGAAAATGGTATATCAACAGATAATGGTACATTGCATTGCTTGGTGATTTTAGCTTAATTTGTTTTTGTTTTATTGTTAGGAGAATTCCAATCGTTGATTCACAGTCCTGAGGTAAATACAACTAGAATTGAAATTTAATATTTAAAAAAATGTTTCTTAGTCAAAATTTGATTCTAATCATGATCACAAACAAATTAGTTCTACATCATTGACTCGTCAGAAAAAATTTCGGTCTACCCATGTAAATGATAAACGAACAAATCATGCCGATCAAAATAATACACAAGACATTGATATAGATAATAGTACACTTGATTACCTTGCACTGCAACCGGAACGTATTGTATCAATAACACGATCACGTACACCAACCCAAGACCTTGAATTTTTACTGCAATGTACTCTTTATCCCACGAAATTATTTTTCATATCAAATGAAAAAGCAAAAGAACTTATACCTGATTTGTTAATTGAATTTTATGAAAGACATATCAATTGGTTTATCGATCGATCAGTATCAAGACAGACGCTACAAAGACAAAAATATTAAATAGATATTGCGTTTGTAGAAATGTTTTTTGTTAATTTTGTATATGAAAAACAAACTGAAAGATGTTCTATAGCAGATGACTTTATTTTCTACAAATAGATTACCCTATATATTTATGTAGACTTTATTTATTTTCCTTTATTAAAGAAAAGAAATGAGATTATTTCAATGCGTGACTTTCTTTCCATTGCGGACATTTCATCGTTATACAAGTAGTACACGTCTACAAGTATTTCAAAATGCCACGCAAATTGTCGATCCACAACGTATTCGAAATGTTGGAATTATCGCACATATTGATGCAGGTATTAAGACAATAATAAGTCTTTAAATCCAAAGAAAGAAGAAATCTGATTTTCTTGTTGTCTAGGCAAAACAACGACAGTTGAACGAATGCTATATCATGCTGGATTCATTCGATCTATGGGCAATGTCGATGATGGAAATACAACAATGGATTATATGGAACAAGAACGTGAACGTGGCATAACAATAACATCAGCTGCTATAACAATTCCATGGAATAAACATCGTATCAATGTCATCGATACACCCGGTATGTGTCATGTGTAAAGGTGAGTTAGTGATGTGAACCAGAAAAGAAAGAAAAAAATGATTTTTATTGTTTTCATAGGACATGTGGATTTTACAATCGAAGTGGAACGATCATTACGAGTTCTTGATGGAGCTGTTGCTATTCTCGATGCATCTGCTGGTAAGTTTGGATCATTGTAACGAATATACACATAACATTAAATGAGAATTTCAGGTGTTGAAACTCAATCATTAACTGTATGGCGTCAAGCGAATCGATATCATGTACCTCGTTTAATTTATATTAATAAAATGGATAAACCCACAGCCAATTTATCAATGTGTCTTGCTTCAATTCGACAAAAATTTGGAGTTGAACCTATACTTCTGCATTTTCCACTTGGTCATGGAAAACAATTTACTGGCATGATTGATCTATTAAATGAAACACAGATTTCATCGAATGAACAATTGAAAATTTCATCTGAACTTGTGACTAGTGAACGATTAAAATTAATTGAAAAACTAGCTGATATAGATGATAAAATAGCTGACCTTTTATTATTTAATGAGAAACCTATTTCGAATACTCAATTAATAGAAGCTATTTGTCGTTTGATGATACGTGATCAACGTTATGTTCCTGTGCTTGTTGGAAGTTCAATTAAAAATATCGGTGTTCCAACATTACTTGATGCTATCGTTAATTTTCTTCCACATGCACGAACAATCCCAGGATCATCAATATCAAACATGGGTACTTTTATGTATATATTTAAAACAGTTCATGATCGACAAAAACTACCATTATCATTCGCACGTATATATTCCGGTTCAGTGAAACGACGGATGTCACTATTTAATACGCGAACGAATGAACGAGAACAAATTAATAAAGTTTTTCTACCATTTGCTGATAATATGGAAGATATCGATGAGATTCGAGCAGGATCTATTGCTGTTCTTAGTGGACTTAAAGAAGTACGTAGAAATATTTCATACAATGCATTTACTATTCATATCACTTTTATACTAATAAAAGAGCATTCGTGAGTGTGAGTCTCTACTTTCAGTTACATGGTAAAACTGAGTGAGCGGATCAAAGAGTTTTCTCATGTAGATTAATTGACGACGTCAATTTGAATATCAGAAGATTTATTGTAATTTTGTTATTTCGGAAATTTAATAACTAAGGTAACATAGAAATTGAACTATTCAAAATGACAACGTACAGTAGCTGTAAAACTATTCTGAAGTTGATAGAAAAGAGACATCCATCCTAGGGGTGTAACTTGGTCTCTAAGGTACGAATAGGCGGCGTAACGTCTTTGTTGGTATAGTGCCGGCATTAGAATCCACATAAAATACATTTTTTTTAAATTTTAATTAACAGATTCCAACGTAAATGTGCATTGACTATTAAACACTTTGTATATATTTACAACTTCGACTTTTAGTAAACATTTTGTTTTACTTCTGTAGGCATCAAGTGGTGATATACTTGTTTCAAATAAAAGACCTGATCTTGATACATTTTTACATGATCTTAAACAAAAAAATATATTCTTACCTGATCCTGGCCTAGAAGCGCCGACACCCGTTTTCTTTTGTACAGTTGAAACATATTCTGAAAGTGGACAAAAACAACTTGATTTTGCACTTAAAAATATAAAACGTGAAGATCCATCATTACGCGTTCGCATCGATGATCAAACAGGTCAAACCATACTTTTAGGTATGGGAGAATTACATATTGATATCATACGTGATCGATTAAAACGTGAATATGGACTTGAAACTTATCTTGGCCCATTAAATGTTAATTATCGTGAATCACCAAGAAAAAATGTTCAACAAACTATTGTTTGGAATTCGCACATTAATGAGCGACATGCAACAATTTCGATAACTCTTTCTATTGAACCGATTGTAGCAGACGATAAGAAAATTATTCCGTTTTCACAAATTCGAATCATACGAACTGAAGAACAAAATTTTGAACATTTAAGACAAGAACACATTGGTATGGAACATCATTTTTAATAGTTTTCTTTTTCCACAGAGTTCGTTCTATTGCAGAGGCAATTAATCTTGGTGTTCGTCTTGCTCTATCGACAGGTTTATTCGTTTTCTTTTGTTTGAAAGTTTATTTAAAAATTATGATTTGTAGGATTAATCAAAGGTGCTGAAATAGTCAATACTGAAGTGAAATTACATGATGTTCAATTCTCAGGCTCAATAACACCAGCACTTTACTCAGCAGCAGCGTCTGACTGTGTTCGAGCATGTCTTCGTCTTGCTGATTGTGTTCTTCTTCAACCAGTGATGCATGTTGAAGTATGGATCACACAGTTATCTTCAGTATTTCATTTTACTTCTTTTTTATTGTTATCTAAAAACAACAGGTTGTTTGTGTAGCTGATCGTACACAAGTTGTCTTAGATGATTTAGCTCGAAGACATAGTCAAATAATTGATGTAAAACAAGGTATTAGTGGTGGTTTACAAGAATCAATGAGTACTGTAGTAACAAGAACACCATTGGCTGAGTTAATTGGTTATAGTTCAACATTAAGAACAATAACAAGCGGACAAGCAGATTTTACACTTGCTATTGACGGTTATGAACCAGTTCGCAGTCATTAAAATTGAACTCGTTCATATTTTGTTAGAAATGTTTGTTTTTTTCTAGGAAAAATATGATTGCTTTTTTTAAATAAATTGATGTTTATTAAGAAAGACTTTTATACTTTGTGAAAGATGATTTCACAGGCGTTTTGAAGTCTACGGGTAAACATTTGGAGTTGCGATAGATCGTACATCAATAGCGTCTCGTTATAATCTAATTGTGAAGGATTTTGTTGACGACCAATGTAGGATAAAAGACTGTCAATCTGATAAGCAACGTTGTCTTTCATATTTTGATCCCATTGCAATTCCCCTCATATACATACTGAAGTCAAAAAAAATAATTTTCATGCATGTTGAATCTGTTCTTTATTTAATAATAGCGACAAATTCAATTTGAATTAATATTCCTTATGAATTTTAAACTATCGTAATAATGTTGGAGATATCCAATAAAGAAAAGTAGTAATTGTTCTGTCGATATTTAATTTTGATACCATCGAAGTGATTCTTGAGCAAATATCGATTGAAGATTTCTCATTTAAAAGCTATCAACCGTGAGTTTTAAAAAGATTTCATAATTCCAAAGGACATAAGCAAGACAAAATATTGAATTAATATTTTCCTATTTCTGATATCGGGACCGAAAAAAGTTGGTCCCATAGTTCTCTAAACAACAGCTATTTTGTTTCTGTAAGATGTTCATCTAATGGAAATGATCAGCATAGAGATTGGTACACAATGTAGTAGATGAGAAATGTTCAGAGATCTTGTCATTCTCTATCTGAAAACTTCATTGCTGATAGCAGTTGTATCCCTCTCGGGGTCAACCGATATCGACAATTTATTCAGATCGAGTAAACGTGGTTATCAAGATCAGAGTAATTAAATAGCAATGCTTGTGTAAGAGCCTACACATTCATAACACTCTATCATGAGATATAATAATGAAGATCCAGTGTGAACTCAAGAATTGCAAAATAAGTCTGCACACTATCGTTTGCCCATGTAAAATTATGATGTCTTAACTTTTAGTTTAAATAAAAAGAAAATGGATACAACATAACAAGCAATGAAAGAAGAAGAAAGGAAACCTCATGGCTAAATTTGAAAATAGTTTTGTTCGTGTTTTCAAAATATTTTATTTTCTATCAGTTGTTGATGCTGCCTGTTGTTTTTGTCTATCGGCTTCTAATTTACTTTGTTCATCGTCATATTGTTTAATCAATGCTGTTAATTCATCATCTTTTAACATTCGAATGGTTGTTTGATTTGTTTTATCATCATGTTGTAAAACAGCGATTTCAATTTTTTCAGGTGTTAATTTTGTTGTATCAAGAGTTTTACTAAATACTCGTATAGCTAAACGTAATGCATCATTTAATTTTGTTTCACCTATTTTATATTCTTGTTTAAGAATAGATATAGCTGTTTGCGAATTATGGCCAACACATGTTGCTTTCCAACCACCAAAATTTCCACTTGGATCGGATTGATATAATTGATAACCATAATGCTTATCCCAGCCCATATAAAGGAATGATACACCAAATGGACGTTTGCCACCATATTGTGTATACGCTTGTTTTATATTACACAAACGTGAGACAATATATTCGATTGGTGCTGGCTCTTGATATGTTAATAAATATCTACATTAAAAAAGAATGATCTTTATTTTCTGCTCAGAAAGAGAATAGTGTCTAGTACAAAAATCTTTGACGGAGACCACAAAAACTTCATCTAATCAGACAGTTAAAATTTGAATAAGTCTACTATACATTTTACAATATGAGAATAATGAACTTTTGTTACAACCAAAATTTAACTCTCTGTATCTTTGTTCACTAGCTGAAATGAACGCTTCAATTATGTTAGTTGATATCTACATTTCTCAATCCGAACAGAGCAAATAAATTCAATTTCGAGAAAGAAATTATCATAAACAAATATATTTCAAACACGAGAAAGTTTAATAAGTTTTCTATCGTGTGATACCATATGTTTTCTTTGAAGTAAGGAAATCCTCAACAGATCCTTTTCGTTCTGATGACTTTGTGATCGCTACCGCGTAGTTTCAAAACACTGCCGATATATTCCCCAGAAGTTTTTGATATCTTCATCAATTATATTTCGTCAACAACAACATCTCGCTTCATAGTTTTAAGTACAACACTTTACCTTTGTCCAATCATACGTAATTCGTTAATTAAAACATTAGCATCACTCGTTATTCCAGACACTGAACAACAAAGATCATCATGAATTTTATAAATTTTTTCCGAATATTTAACATCGTCAAGTAATGGACTTATGTTACGTTTTTCACCGGCAAGAACAACACCGTCATCAGCCAGGATACCTAACGAAGCTCCAGAATGTGATATAGCTTCTAAAGCATATTCAACTTGATATAAACGACCTTCGGGTGAAAATATTGTCGCACGTGTATCATATCGACGAGCCATGATTAAAATCTACAATTCAATTAATAGACAAAACAACGATTAATTATATTATTGCGTATAAACGAGATTCCAAAGAAATATTAAATATACAAATACAAATACAAAGAAAAAGAAAACATTTGTACAAGAAATTTTCCTTTTCTTTTGTTTCATGGATGAACTTCCAAATGGCGACGTTTTGATTTTTTCGGATTACGTGAACGACTTTTAGCTTTGCATATAGGACATATTGGTGCATTACGATGAATTTGTTGTTGACATGATTGACAAGTCTAAAATATAAAAATAAGACCGAACTTATTTTTCTAGGCATACAATAATAGATGTTTCATATTTTAGATTATGTAAATAACATAGATACTATTTTTGTAAAAGGCTAGGATCTTTATGAAACAATATGGTTTCTATACTTCGTCGAAAGCAAATTTTCCACCTTTACCGAAAACTATATTATTGCCAACAACTTGCGCTAAAGTCTAGCGTAAATTATTTTAATTGATCTATCAAACGGGAAACTCGTCTTCTATAAAAAAAAAACATTCGACAATATAAAACTAGTGTCACGAAATTAAAATAAATTGACTCAATAAACATACCTTCATTGGTGGTGGTTGTTGTCGAAATGTTGTTCGATCAGCATTTGGTCCCATACTACCGATCATTTTTGGAACATTTAATGCCGACGTTTGTTGTTGTTGTTGTTGATTATTTGTCTGTATTGGAATATTAATACTTGTTGTACTAGTCATTTGTTGAGTTTGATGATGAAATGGTACGCCCAATGGAATTTGTTCATGAGTATTATCTAATCCTATTGATGATAAATAACTACTTCTATTCGATGATTGATCATGATCACCTGATTGTTGAGAAATTAATCTGAAAAAAAAAGAAATTTTTCTTTAATGTTACAATGTACACAAAATAAATACTGCATTGTCATTATTGTTGTTTCGTCTTCTTCATGATCAGGAAGTCGCTCAAGATTAAGCATATCGCGTAATTTATTTACTTGTTCTTTTATTGGTTGATAATCTTTTAATAAACGTTTACTATCTTGTAATGTTCTTGTTCGTTCTTCATCAGCTTGCTTTATTGTTGTTTCCATCTATGAATAAAAGTGCTAGATAGAGAATATTGTTAATCTTTTTTATAAATGAAGTATACAATATTTATATCCGCATGAATTAATCGTAATTCTTCAATGTGTGACATACGTTCTTGTACGAGCATATCAAGTTCTTTGCGAAATTCCCGTAAAACTTGATTTTCCCGTGTAATTAATTCAGTATTTTGTTGTAAATGATTTTGGAGACGTTGAAATTCATTTTGTTTTTCTCTATTAAATAAAAAGTTACACATTTTTTTAAAAGTATTAATCATCACAAACCCTAATTCTTTGATGAAATCAAGTTTACGCATTGATGATACCAAATCTTTTTCATCGGCAGATGACGCTGATGTAGGAATTTTTTCACTTATTCCGCCTGTATTTTCCATTTGAGTATTTCTATGAGATTCTTATTTCAAAGAATACCTGATAGTAGTGTGCAACTTATATCATCTACTGAACGAAACAAACAAAGGTCAAATGAAAAGTGGCCAATCGGAGAAGAGGGCGCCAGTATCGAAAGTTTATTTTTCAAAGAATTGCTTTTATACAAAAATCTTAAAATTTTTCCTATTGATAATCGAATTACTTGTTAATGAAATAATTGCACTTGTCAGAAATCTTTAAAAAAAATATGGTTGCGATGACCCATTCCTTCGGGATGAGTAATTGACTCGATTTTTTTGACAGTCAGCACCAGGGTTGCCACCTGGTGAAGTCTAAAAAGCGGAAAACTGATCTAAAAAAAAACCGAAAATACCGGAAAGAAAAACAGAATAGCGGAAACTTACATTGTTGCAGATTTGTAATGCTTCTGAGAATATCAGGCATTTTTTCATATTTATTGGATTTCTTTTTATTTCATAAAAGCTTCAAAACATAAAAGAATGATGATTCACGGTACTTGTAAACAATAAGAATTAATTCAATAATATCAAATATTATTCTGCACGTATGTTTGATATGCAACACGTTTTATACAAAAAAGTGGAACAGCGGAAAAAAAGTGAAAAAGCGGAAGAGGTGGCAACCCTGGTTAGTACTTCGATAATCACATGTATTTCGATCTTATCTTCGTTCTCATTTTATATTGAACTACGATTGCAAAATATCAGTAGGACCGACTGAGTCGGCATGATTGATTTTGCTGATAATTCTGATTTACGTTGCAGGTTCCTGGTGAAATTACCAATAAGTAGAAGAAAAGGCATTTATAATAAAGTTTTCAAGAACCTAATTTCTAATAAAACTCGCAACATATGTGATGTGAGCAAGCTCAACATTGGTTTTTCTTTCAAAAGTTTCCTTAAACAAGTGTTGAGAATTCAGACTATACTTTTGTCTATTTTGGTAATCGATCATAGTTTAAGATAAAACTCGTGTGTTAATCTTACCCGTACATTCAGATATTAGTATTACGTCAAGGATTGGCACATTTCAAAACTTTCGATTTTCCCAAGATATACTTATGACGAAATTTCAACATGCTACGTCAACAAAGAGAGGAAAAATAGTGCTAAGAATGTGTTTCACCCAAGTGAATGAATCCGATCGGACCTTATAAAATCCGACGAGCCGACAAAGTCCCATGGGATTCCGGGTTGAGGAACTACTAACGTATCTCTGGTGTTGGAATCCGGTGAACATCCAACCAAATCCAACAACTGAATTTGATAGGAATGTCAAGAGTCGGATTCCAACACTAGGGATCTGTGAGTGGGTCCGCAACCCGGATTTACTTAGAATCCTGCAGGAAGCGATCGCAATCCGATTGGATCTAGCTATCGGACTGTTCGCCCTAGGCAGTTTATCACAATATAACAATCTTTATTTATTTTTCTAGAATAATAGGACATATTGTTAAAACACAAAATTGCTTTAAAATTAGAAAGACTAGAATTAAATCATCCAAGAAATCGATCGTTCGAATAATATTCATTTTTATCCGTTGCAGCAGTAATAAGCGAAAGACTATACATTGCTAGATTCACTCGTCTTGATGCGTTCTTCGCCACTTTTAGATGGTGGCTGACAGGGATGCAATTGATCAATTAAATGTTTACCAGAGGATAATTTCACGATAGACATTGCAATAAAATGAGGATTAACAATTTTTCTGTGAAAGAGTACGCTATTTTCGCTCAATGCCGCCAAAAAGTTATTTTTAACCATTACAGCATCTTCAAGACGAGCACGCTTTACCAGTATGTGGCCGTATCTTTCAGGAAAATGCTTCAAAAGATTGTCACCAAGGATATCACTATCCTCACGGTCGACTAATGAGCCCGGACTAAGATCCCAACGTGGACTTGTTAACGCTTTGATTGTAGCCTCGTAAATGTTCTCGATAACGCAAAGACTTCGATTGTTGAGTAGGCGAGTAAGACTATATGCTGCCCGACAGCAAGCACACGAAGACTCCTTTGCAGATGGCACATGACATATTTTGCATTGACGTGTAACCGGATCAATTTGCCCTGCACTGCACCAATCTCTAAATATTGAAACAAGGCACAGTAAATCGCTATCATTGTTCTTAGCACCATCGATAATACGATTTCGAGCGGCATCTTTCTCTTCTTGCAATGCACCAATCATGTCGGATCTAAAACCGGGTGTTACTAAAATAGCAACAACAGTTGCTATTAAATCAAGCATTGGACCATGTTCGAGGTAAGTATCAACTAAGAATGCACTGTAACGAGGATCGAAACTAAGTTCGCTAAAAAGCTGACCTCGTCGAGTGATGACATGATCTGTGTCAATACAAGAGAGTTCTTCCAAAAGGTTGAATGATGCTTCGAGAATGGTTGCATCAGGAGGATCGATGAATGGAAATTTTCTTGGATTAAGTTGCAAACATATGATTTGAAGAGTAACAAGATCAAGTGAAGATCGAAGAATTGCAGGTTCAATATCTTGACGGATCAAATCATCGAGTGTGTAGAGTCGAATACAATG
Organism: Rotaria magnacalcarata; assembly: GCA_900239745.1. Taxonomy (NCBI): domain Eukaryota; kingdom Metazoa; phylum Rotifera; class Eurotatoria; order Philodinida; family Philodinidae; genus Rotaria; species Rotaria magnacalcarata. Next base: position 56,673 of record OENM01000048.1, read on the forward strand.
GCCTGGAGCTGTGCGACCCGCACGACCTGTTCGTTGATCAGCGGATGATCGAGAAATTTTCATTGTTTCAATAATTGTCAAACGACGTTCGTTATCAAAGCGGGCTTCTTTCACCAGTCCGCAATCAATGACTAGACGAACATTATTTATTGTCACTGATGTTTCTGCGATATTTGTACAGAAAACTACCATTCGTATTTCATTGTTTGCACCTTCATCAAATTGAAGAACTCGATTTTGTTCTTCAGCTGAGAGAGCAGCATACAAAGGCAAGGCAACACAATTTGCGGGTATCTTAATATTAAAAATTTCAATAGCTCGTTGAATTTCTCGCGAACCAGGAAGAAATATAAGTGTATGTCCTTGACAACGTGCATATAATGTGAGCAATGTAGAGATGGCATGCTCCTCAATAGAACCCTTCAATTTTGGATTGTAAACGATAGAGACATCATGTAAACGACCTGGAACGTTGAGTATCGAAGAGTCAGCTAGTTTGAAAAAGTCAAGGAACTTGCTAGGATCAACGGTCGCTGAAGATATAACAACATAGAAATCTATTGGTCTTGTAGCTAATAGTAGTTTCGCCATACCGATAACAATGTCTGTATATAATGAGCGTTCGTGTGCTTCGTCGATGATTAATACTCGAGTATCACGTAACAAACCGCTCTCTTGATTTTCTTGAATAAGTGCTGCGTCAGTCACAAAGAGAATGTCTCTTCCAGGAACTCGATATTTGTCTTTGCCAACACTTACATGACCAACTCGGTAGCCGACTGATTGGCCCACAGATAATCCATCGTATTCTTTGGCGACGCGACGTGCAAGAGACATTGCTGCGATCACACGTGGCTGAGTACAAACGACTAGTCCACCGAAATATTCAGCAGCATATTGTGGCAGCTGTGTACTTTTTCCACTACCAGTCTCCGCTCTAACCACAAGTACTCGTTCTTTCTCTAATCTTTGACAAAATTCTTCTTTTGCAGCAAGAATAGGTAGTCGCGCTTTCTCTCTTTCGATTTGCCGTTGTTCTATTGATTTCAGTGGTTTAGAACTTGATGACTGCATTTCTCCACTGCTGTTTTCTTGCTGCTGCTGTAGAATTCGATTCGCAGGATGCGACATGTGTGAACACATAATATCAACACAATTACTACCTGCTTCACACGGATCCCATTCTGGAGGATGTAAATCAGCACAGTAGAAATTACTACATAAAATGCTTTGCTCACAGTATGCCACTCGACCAGGAGGATGTTTAAGTCGACAATAGAATTCAGCGCATTCAATGCCATTTGAACATACTTGTCGAGTGGGTGGATGGGGACGTCGGCAAGCATTGTTATAACACGATTCGCCAAACGGACAATCTTTCAGTCTTGTATCTGAATGTCGTGCTGGACATTGCCAAGTCCTACATTCAGTACCTGCGGGACATTCGCCAAATGTAGATGATGGATGCATAAGTTTACATCTGAACTTCTTACAGTGACGTCCGTATGAGCAAGGTTTCTGCCGATCATATGGATGAATTGCTTTGCAATAAAAATCTTTACAATTCGAACCATTGCGACATACCTGCCACCCGGGTGAATGATCTAGAGAACAATTTGCATTGAAACATTTTAAATCGTATTGACAAGCCGGCTTCTGATAAGACAGGGAATCATTTTGAACTTGCGCTTGAGATCTAAGGGTTGTGTCTGGAGAATCTGATTCTATTGCTTGAATGGCACTTGAGGAACCAGTTGTAGAAGTACAAGCATTATCTTGCCCACCGAAGCTGCCAACAGTGGCATCAGATATGGTAACTCCTTCAAAGAGACCGACTAACTGTTCATGATCAGTATCGCCACCATCATTAACACTTTCATTATTGGTTTTCGACAGCATTGAAACTAAAATTATTTCAAAAAAATATCATAAAACTCTGTTCAGTGTTCTTGATTGATGGAATCATTTTTTTTATTCAGGTCGAGAGAATGATTCCAAGGAAAAAGAAGAACTATTCTTAGATGATATAAGTAAGCCTTTTGATTATAAACTGTTATTTGAAGCAGATTACTTACGTTCCTATTCGACAATAAATAAAAGCATGTTATATCATCATACGAAGTGTATCGGTAACTACAATAATAGGGTGCGGAAGTTCTATGCACATTTGATTTTGGAAAGAAATCTCATTCCTATTTACAATGAAATATTATATTTTGTAGGATTTTAATAAATTCTGAAGAAGTTAGATTTGTAAGAAGCTTTTACGATCAATCAAAACAAGAGCTTTCTGTTTTCTTCATCGGATAGAATAATTTATACTATAGCACTGATTAAAAAGACGGCATTGAAACTCTGAGCCCTGAAATAACAAGCTTTGAAGCTGGCAATATCTTTACCGTAAAAAAGTATGCTTGCACCTTTAAATGCATGGTCTTGTAAACTTCTTCTATCTGAATTTTAGCAGTGTCTCCCGAGTAGAACATTTTTTTCAAGTCAGTAAAACATTTTCGATCAATAGAAGATAAAATCAGAGTCAGGAAATGAGGAACGTCCGACAGGCTTTCTGTTATTTCCGGAGGTACAGGTCGCTCATCATCTGAAAAAAAGTCTAAATTTTTCCTACCATTTTCGGTGGAAGCATACGGTTATATAAACCCTGTATTTATGCCGTATCGTAAAAATGTCATCGAAGGCTAGCGAATCTATATCGCATTTGGTCCATATCGTAAAGGTTTCTTAGATCGACATCTAGATCTACTGTCTTGCTTTACAACTATGATAGAATCGTTGTTAAATATAGTTTTTTGAAGAGACTACATGAAAACAATGATAATCTGATGGTGGTGGTTCACTCAGATACGCCTTTGATTTTCATTACATAGAAAATTACGATGTAGATATGACGAGCTACGATTGTAAATCATGAGTCTGGTTTACGACAATTTACTGAATATTAGCGGCTCCTTTTTTGACTTTCTGCACTCGTAAATGCGCCGTATTCAATCTCGTAGGAGACATACTGCTTCCACGTTCAATCGATTTCCTGTGTTTTCCTAGTGGACACATATGCTTATGTTTCTTACTTTTTTCGATCACTTTCAGTAAAATATGAATTTTTCCAGAAATCATGTATTATACAGTAGTTTCTCATAAATTTTTACCAAATTTAATTGATCAGGTATATTCAATTTTTCGTTAATTGTTCTGATTTAAAAAAGGTTGTTAACGCAGTCCCCGTGGGGCTAAGATGTGGAACTCACATATATCCCTTAGGCTTACAAAAATAGTTCAAAATAGTCCATCTAAAAAATCTATCTTGATTTCCAAAACCTATAATTAAGTTATTGCCTATTTGCTTATGTCTGCAATGGAATATTAATTGTTAGCTCGTATATTTAACAATGGCAGAGACTAGTTACTATGGTCTGTAATGGGCAAGCATTGCGTTTTCGTGTCGTCTGTAATCAAAAAAGGAAGAAATAGCAGTCTCATTAATCAAGCTCTTAATTAGCACAATTTTAAGCTCATTAGTGTCTGTAATGGGGGG
>OENM01000048.1:67695-88167 GCA_900239745.1 Rotaria magnacalcarata
ACTAGTTCAATTGAGAGATAACTAGCGTCAATATGTGAACGCCAATTCGTTAGCCAATCATGAGGTAATGGGATTTTTGAATTTTCAGCAAATCTTTTAATATCATCCACTAGCCATGCTGGCGGTGTTTTCCATAGTGAATTTTTGATACTGAAATCAGTAATAAAACATTGTTGTGGACAATATGAACAATGTTTTTCAAGAAGGGATGACGAAGTCAAGAAAACATAGGCTTCTTCAGGGTAACACTTATTAGATATATTGCATAGAGGAGCTAAAATCATTTGTTCAGTTTCCGGTAAAAACACCCAGCGAGCATTCCATTGTAGAGGATCAATACAACCACAATGTTTATATCTATATTGAAATGAATTTATCTAGTGAATCAATTAATCAAAAATCATAAAAAGATATTTACGTAAATACTTGGGTAGACAATTCATAGCATATGTCTTCTTTGTATCCATATTCAGTACTTTGATAATTATCAAACATTACTTGCATCATAGGAGGAATTTTATCAACACATGTCGAATAAGGAGAACGTAAATATGAAATAATCTTTTTAGTATATGTAATTCTATGTTTAAATCCAGTTGCTAATGCCATACCAGCACTATCAATCATAGTTAATTGTGCATTATCATGCAGCATCGCTATCATACCAACCCCTTAGATAGAAATAAATATTTTAGTACAATCTGTATAAGAAATATATCTTTAATTTCTGTCGAAGATCGAAATCTTCACGCATAAACTTGTTAGGTCGTGTTTCACTAAATTATCCTACTGACCTTCTCTTATATATGGTACATATTGATGGCTATGAACATAAAAGCCTAGATTCAAAAGACCCGGCCCTCCATATTCATCACTGTAGTGTACGCTATTAATATTTTTCAATTTAGCATTAAAAGTATAACAAAAACCGTACGAAGATGAAGAAAATGAAGTAAAGTTTACTACTGAACAAGCGCGTCCATTGAAGACACATGTCATAAGCATAGAACTGAGCGGAAAGAAGAATTCATCGAGAGATTCATTTCGATTTATTTTCATTTGAAAAAAATCACCCATACGTTTTATTTGTTGTAGCGACATTGAATTCGTATCATTCGCATTCGTAATATTGAGTGTAGCTGTATAGTTTGAAAATGATTGAACGAAAAGATCATAGCGAACAGGAGCTAGATTACAAATAGTAAATGCTGTGAAATGTTGTGGCCACTCATTGACGATATCCACTGACGTTTGAGTAGAAGACTCAAAATACTTAGGAATTTCTTGAGTAACAAAGAAAATTGTAAATCCAGTAAAAACGACAAACGAAGTCGACCAGAAAATTCTATTATGCATACTCTCACTACGAGCAATACCTGGGATACCATGAGTCGATGTATTCAAAGCAAATTGTCGAACAATAGATCGACGTCGAACAACTCGTTCACGTCGCTTATCTGTTTTGTTACTAATGACAAAAATAGTATCACTATACATGCGCTTTGTACAAAATCAAATATTTTAAAGCGATAATAAATACACACAATTGTATCACATCCACAAGAAAGGAATGAATGTAAATACTCACTTTCTCAAATCTTGTTGTGTTCGATGTCCTTGCAAGATTTGTTTTCATATTCCAGATGTTCTATTTTCTGTTGACCTTTTCGTTTCTCATTTTTTCTTCTTCTAAGATTCGCCTTTTTTTTATGGGACAGTGTACATTTTTATAATATTTATTTTCGCATACTTGATAAGTAATATTATTGATTACATTGGTTGAGTTTTGCATAGTATATGCATGAATAATGAAATCAACCCACTGAAGAAAACTTAATAAGTAAAACAGTTATCATACCAGTGTGGTATTTGCCTCAGCCACTGATTCAAATAATCTCTGAACAAAAGTGGATTCTTCTGCTTCAAGATAAATCAGTTAGATAGTCTACTATAATAAATAGATCATTATAAAAATAGTCTCTCTAATCAGTATTGTATTTTTCTTTTACGAATCAATAGAATTATTATGATAATTGTAATGATATTTTCATTGAGATTACAATAGACAATGAATTAATATTTTCTCCTCATTGGCGACTACTTAACAGCAGTGGATGCAAAAATAGATTTTTGCATGTTAAAATTCATCTTTATAGATTGATATGTATGTACTATTGTAATTTCGAATTGCTTCAGTAAGAAAAACTATCATAATTCGATGTAAAAATGGATTTGTAAAAGTTTTTTTTTCTCAGTTATCATAATTATGTCTTAATCATTTTGCAAATTTAGCCCTCGTTGGTTGAAATAGAAATAAATAAAAACAAACGATCTTTGTATCTATCTTTGATTCTGGACTTGTGACATTCGTTTAATCTAGAAAAAAAAACAGGCGGACAATCATACGCATAGTACTGAGAGGATCGAAAATTGACTTAGTCTAAATGCTATTCAACAACACATTGACATTTGTTTTCTTTTTCTATTATTATTTTGTTAGTCTAAATAAGTCATGACAAGTGTTCTCCTCTATATTTGACAGTTCTACGATCATTGTGACATCCTTCACTATTGTCAATAAATATAATGCAAAACAAGAATTATAATTTAGAAAACAAAATATGACAAAATCACGCTCATCTATCTCGCAAATTTCCTCGCCTTATTATTTTTGCTAGACTACGATTAATCTTCATCTTCTTTACAAGATTTCTGTTTCACCAATACGTTCAGATTCTTCTTGTCTGGCATGAACGTTTTATATCGAAGCGAACTGGTAAGAAACAAGCAGTCATTTGAATAATGAATCATTTCAGGTAGAAGTTAGATTGTCATTGTTGAGAAAATAAAATATTTCACCTTTGATAATTACAATATCTAGGTGTCATGAGGAAAAAAGGATGGTTACTTAATTTCATCAAAAAAATATTTGAAATTCTAAGTTAAGAAATATTCCTCATGAAAGTTCATTGTGTTATAATTGGTTGCAAGCTTTTTCTCATGGTCCACTCATATTGTTTCGTTGCCGATGAATTTCTGAGAATGTTCCACATTCATGTTTTTAAGTTTATGTAAAGTAAATTTGTTATAATTGAAAAATAACAACGATACGAACATTAAATTGAACTTGACGATGACCCTGTAAATTTTCTTTTACAACCGTGACAAGTCACAATCTTAATTATATAAAAGATTCTTTTTTCCGAGAAAAGAATATAATATTTTCTCGTGCAATTCGATATTTTCGTTATATAGTATCAATGTTTGCACAATAAAATATTTGCTAAGCTCTTTTGCGGGAAAACAAAATGCAATTTACTTAAGTAGACACTTGATAGACTTCGATAAGTCAAAAGCAACCGTTGGAAATAGAGAATGAAACACAAGCTAGAGCCTCATCATTATTAAGAATTTTCTTCGACGCTCATCATCTTGTAATTATCACATTTTTCTTTGATACTTAGGTTTCTTTCTGTTCTATTTCAATTAGTATAAAGAATTTACTTCATTCTCAAAAATAATCCAACTATTTAGTGGCCTAGTCAGGATTTTTTTAAGTAGGTGGTATTTTACCAGCTAAATTATTTTTAGTGGGTCGCAATAGTGGGCAATTAAAAACTCTAGTTAGCAATAACTCTTTTTTAAAATATCTGCATTACAGAAGCCGTTATTTACTGGAAGAGATTGAAAATTGATTTTTGTAAATCACTTGATTAAATCTCGTCAAGAGAAAATGTGTTGAAATAAAACATTCCTTAAATCTTTAAATGTTCACAGGCTTTAATATTCTTTAAAAATGGGCAATTGCCCAGATTAAAAACAAATTAGTTGGCAACAAAATTTGGTTCGGGTGGCAAGTGCTAGCCTGCTGGCTACGCCACTGCAACTATTATATTTGATAGTTCATGATATATACATTGCGGATGTGTTTTTACCGGAGATTATTATTAAAAAGAAAAACAACTTGGTTAATTGAGAATGTCCTATAGTTAACTAACATATACTTTACCACATGCTACCATGCCAGCGCCTGAAAAATTGAAAAAAGAAATAGTAAATTTTGTGTTCCTTCACAACAGTTAATGTTACATTCTTTCTTTTTATTTTTTTCTTACAGGAATGAACAACGAATCACATAGCATTATTATTAAATTTATTTGAATAAAAACATTAAAAAATAATGATTGATACAAAATCTAAAACATCAGGTAAATATTTCTTCTAAACAATGTGTGTATTTGTTGTTATTTTAGTACCTTTTTGGTGTTCAATGCGTGTCATTATCACTTTTATGAGTTTTCTTGGTATGATCGTACATTTTTCACAAAAAACTAACATTAGCATAGCTCTTGTTTGCATGGTAAATCATTCAGCTATTCAACATTATGAAAAAAATACAAGCAAAACACATTTTACTGAAATAAATTATAATTGCCTTCAAACCAATAAAACGAGTCATCGTGTAAGTGAGGAAAATCAAAAGAAAAGCTTCTAGCCATGTTTTATTCTTAGGAAGGATCGTATATTTGGAATAAAAATATTCAAGGCATTATATTAAGTTCCTATTTCGGAGGTTATATCGTAACTCAGATACCAGCTGGATACTTAGCTGGTCGATATGGCGTTCGATTTCTGTATAGTGGTGCTATTGTTGTTTCAAGTTTAGCGACTATCGCTATGCCATTCGTTACTTCAATACATTGGATTGCCTTTACTATGTTTCAAATACTTGTTGGACTTGCTCATGGCACGATTTGGCCATGTATTGTTGTTATAATGACCCATTGGGCGCCATCCAACGAACGTGGAAAATTAATGGGTTTTGTAAATGGAGGTATTATAATTTCGCTTGAATTAGAAATACGACTTTCTTTTGTACTATAATGAAAGGCGCTCAAGTGGGAAATATTCTCGCTTTATCCATCAGTGGAGTGATGTGTTCATGGCATTTTGCTGGTGGTTGGCCGTTAATTTTCTATTCAACAGGTTACTAGTAGTTGAGCATTGAAATAGAAGTAATTCATATTTTACAGGTGCAATTGGTTTCTTTTGGGCTTTATTATGGATATTAATCTATGTTGATTCACCTAATAATCATACTTATATAAGTACAATAGAAAAAAAATTTATTCTAGAAAATACACAACAATTGTCAAATAACAACGATCGATTTCATACTCCATGGCGAGCTATTCTAACATCATCGGTTTGTTGGGCATTATTTATTATGCATACATGTAGTAATTGGGGTACATATACTTTTCTAACATCGATTCCAAAATATATGGATGAAGTTTTGGGTTTTGATATTAAATCGGTAAGTGAAAAAAAGGAAATCGAAAAAATATTTTATTTATTGGAAAAACACTTAGAATGGAATTTTTTCTGCTCTATTATATGCAAGTCAATGGTTAAGTATAAATTTATCGGGTATTATAGCTGATATGCTTATACATAAAAAACTATTGTCAATCACACAAACAAGAAAATTAATTAATATATTAGGAAGTTTTTTACCGGCGATATTTGTTCTTGGCTTAGCTTTTATGACCTGTCAATACAGATATACGGCAGTTATTCTTCTGACCATTGGTGTAGGATTGACGTAAACTAAATAAAATTTTGATTTCGAAAAATATATTTATATTTTTTAGTGGCTGTTGTTTTGGCGGAGGTTTTACACAAGTACCAAATGATATCGCTCCTGCATATGCAGGTATTATTTTTGGTATCTCCAATACATTCGCAACTATACCGGGTATTATTAGTCCATATGTAGTTGGTGCTCTAACAGAAAAAGTATGTCTATTGCTTTTGACATGGATTTAAAGACAAATTTGTTCTTTTTTTAATTTATCAATTAGGGTCCAAATAATTGGTCCATTATATTTTTCCTATGTACTATTATTTATATTATTGGGTTAATCATGTTTTTATTATTTGGTTCAAGCGAATTGCAACCGTGGGCAATAAAACAAGTAGAAAATAATGTTTTATATGATGATTTATTATCAAGTGAGTTTTATAGATTCATAAATTGAATTAACATTTATGTTTTTTTTTCTAGAACAAAATAATGAAACAACAGAAAAAATATTAAATCTAGGGAATTGAAACGTGTTTCTAGTGAATGAATGGTTTATTCTTATTCTTTGTTTCGAATGATAAAAGTATACAGCAAAATAAAATAAGATTTTGTGTATCATTAGTCTTAACACAAAGGATAATTGTCAAGATGTTTTTTTTATTTCATTGATCAGTTGATCAGCTGACTTTAACAGGCAAACTCCTCAACTCTTCGCTTCCGATTTCAAATATGCACAGCGCTTTTTGCTGAAAACATCCATGTCTATACTTGGAAAAACCTTGCATATACACGTAAAAAGGAATTGCCGAATTTTCACCTAACTTGCCCTGAGAGTCTTGCGATTTTCACATGTAATGATGGAAAATAATCCAAATAAATTTTCGATTAATGCGAGAAAAACAACAACTTCATAAATTTTTTGTGAGTAAAAATGAACACTTTAGAGGATGCGGTTCTGGTTGCCGATGAAGAGAAAATTCCCATCCTAGTAGAAATCCCTCTTGTGGATCTCTTTGTTTTACAAGTCTTCTAGGTAGACCCTAAAAATACGTCCAGAAGCTATTTTGGTGTTAGTCACACACGAGTGTGTGGGTGAAGATAACGTAGACACTCACTCACACCAACATATTTACCACAAAGAAATCGAACATGGAAAGAAACGTGGCTGTATCAATTGGTCTTTCGTCGCCTTCTAGTGTGTGAAAAAAATCAGGTGAAAGATGCACACTGTCAAAATCGTCGAAGCAACGCAACCAAATATTACCAGATGTACATTTTAAAACCCAGAATACATTTCTTAGACAGCAGCTCCGATTAATTTGATTCGTGTAATTGAATCTGAAAAGGTAAGTCGCAAATATTGAAAGAGATACTGGTTGTTGTAATACTGCTCGAAATAATTATTAGAAAGTAGAAGAGAAAAAGAAGAAAAAGTTCTTTTTGGTAGCACCACGCAATTCGTTCGTTTTGCGTTGCGCAAAAAAATAACAGGACGATCGATGTATGGATTATTGAGCAATGTGTTGAAATACTTTCAAATAATCCTATGCTAGAAAATCCTTTATTATTGGCAAGATCACGATCAAGAATCTGTTCTTTTTTTTTCGTATGAAGCATATTGAGCTATTGGTTCGGTCAAAATCCATGAACAAGCTAATCTATCTTCCTATATAACCTTCGTTGGAACTGGAATATGCATATCGTGATGCCAAACTTATGTTGAAAGGCTTTCCAATAATAGGATTAAAAGCCACAATAACTTGTTTCTGGTTGATCAGGTTGAAAGGTACGCAAGAGTCTATAGCTGCGAATGTCATTATTGTTTCAGTGGAGGATAACAAAGAAACCTCGAGGGTGTCACCTTAATTGTGAAATGTTGTTCACCCGTTACTATTAACTCAGGACAACACATAATGGTTGCAGTAGTACAACGGTAGTGCATGAATTACTGGTGAAAGCGAAATTAAAAGTTGCAATCAAACTCATTGAAACTCAAATCTAGGAAAATAACAGGTTTCGAAGAAACATTTAAAATTTGGAAGAATTCGGAAAATTTCGAACGCTATATACTATAAATATGCACTTTTTTCTTTCTAGTGCTTCATACAACATGAGTACTTTAGTAGATCAACATTGTGCCACAATTCGAGAACAAGTATCAACCATCACTGTCGAACAACTCAAAACTTCATTTGATGCATTCATTTCCGAAATAAAGAAGTTCGATAGTCCCACTGTGGATATTAAACTTATCAAACAAATCGTTTAGGTGTTGATTCAATTTTCATCTCAGAATAAGCAGCTTGCCGATCCTGAACTTATCACACATTCACTCATTATCATCCTACGTGATTTTGTTCTTATCGATTATCTTCGTCAAAGACAAAATAGAGATATTCCGCGTGAACTTTTATCTGATCTGTCAGCATTGTTTGAAAATATAAGCCGTCGTATCAATGATACCAATGTTTATTTATTCAAACAACTCCTTCTCCATCAACCTGTCATCGATGAAGTTGCCAATTGTCTCAACGAGATTGGTACCGATGGCAAATACTTAGATGATCCACTTCTTCTAAATTCGATTCATTCTCTACTAATGGTATTTCTAAATTTTGAACGATTAAAAAGCAAAACAAATGAATATTCATCGACTAGATCACTAACATTGGCTAGTATTAAATGCTTATGTTCTTCATATTCTATTGAAATGATAAAAAAATTGGAACATAATTTTCCACAAAAATTCAATCAAGGACAAATACTTCTTCTTAGTACATGCCAATTATATATCAATTGGTATTCAGATAATCGTGATTCGGAACTTTTTCTTGAAATTCCACAAAAATTACTAAGCCCTTTTACTGACTGGATAATAAATTGTCCTTCAGATTTAATTATTCATTGTTCTAAACATGTTGGAGATATGATACATCACTTAACCAATGCACTGCTTCATCCTATCGATTGGAAATATGCCAATGTTTCAAGTAAACAATGTAACAATGAATTTTTCAATTCGTTTCTCATTTAACATCATGCTTGTCAACAATGCTAAAACGCTCGTCTAATGATTCGAATGTTATTTCGATAAAAAGATGTATCGCTCAACATTTATACGATTTTACATTAAAAGAACATCTTCGAATATCGATAACACAGTAAGTAGAATGGTGAATATTAAATGGATAAGAAAACTTATGAAATCCAATGATTATTTTGTTTTTAGAAAAATCTTCCTAAGCCGAAATGTTTCTCACTAAGATCGCATTGGTATACATGTTGTTATGACAATCTTATTGTTCCATTACTTCGTCGAATGTTAAATCTTGAGGAATTGACAATATTTCTCTCAGTAATAAGAAATGAATCAACTTCTATTGATAGTACTCAATTATACAATGATTTCCTCATGCATATGCCACAACTAAGCAAATTTAATTTCAGTATACATGCTAATATTTTCAACAATGACATTGATATTGATTTTCCATCGAACAACGATATTCTCAATAGTTTCATCAAAAGAGAATATCAAAAAGTGAATTTATACGCCGATGATCAGCTCACGCGCAACTGGGGTTGCTGTCATGTCTATTCACTTCCGTATCATTTCAATGAGTTTTTATTTATGACAGGTCGTTTTCAAGGTGGCATGTTCAATAAAGTTCGATTGTTGGTAATGCAAGATATTCGTCCATTTGAAAGTGAATTATTTAAAATCATTTCCCAAGATTTTCCATTTCTCGAAAGTCTATCAATTATCAAACGAGTACCGCAAAGAAATAAGCAACATTCGTCTACATTTATCACATTCCCTCATCTACTCACACTCAATCTCACCGTGGCACATACTGATTATGTCGTACAATTTCTCTTCAAAAAAAAATACTAGTTTATCTTGTTTGAATTTGAACCATCTCGACATTGGATACAAAGCATTAGCGACAACAAAAGAAGGTTTTACGAATGATGCAGCACAGCGTACTTGTGCTCAAATAGAATCTCTTGTGATTCCAGAGCCATTTGTTCGTCCAGAAAAAATTTTCTCGTATTTTTCTTCATTGTAAATATTAATAGTGTAATCATTGTTTCACTAAAAGTGCATTGTGAGAAAGATAAATATATTTCGCTCATGATAATTAATAAATTACTGCAGACAGAAACTATTGATTGCATTGAAAAGGATTTTACATCAAATATTAAGAAACTTCGATAAATATGTTGGTTTAATTGTAACGAGGATACTATGCAGTAATTGTAAACAAAATCGAAGTCAATTAGCAGAAAAGCGTTCGCAATCGGGAACGCGGAGAATTACTAGTTGATCTTATTTTTATTAGATTTCCAAATCACCAACATTTTTAATTATCCAGTACCAATAGTAGTAGTTATAGGAACAATTCCTTGATAGTACATATATAGAATGAGGAATAAGAGTGAAAGTATTCGCGTGGTTCGACAAACTTTCATCATTTGATTTAAATCATTAGTTTTCTTAGGATGTGGGCGTGGATGTGAACGTAGGGTATGAGCGTAGGGTGTGAGCGTTAATCTCTTTAAGAAAAAACCCTAACCCCACACCCACACCCTAACTAATTTATATTACTATATGCTCTTCATGAATCAAAACCAACTGTTTTTCATCACAGAAAAATATCGATGAAATGGCATTATTTACTTCCCTGAGAAGTTTTTAGATTATTTCAAAATAGTGCATAATATAGTATTATTCACTGAAGTAAATACGGTTTCATATTCTTTTTAGCAGATTATTGCAATATCAGAAGAATATGAAACTATGTTGACGATAAGTAATCAGATCTCTTGAGATTTAAAACTATCGAAATTAGTAAAAACACTTCGTTTTACATATCACAGTACTCAGAAAATACATAATTGAAAATGAATCGTAAATTGTGGATCATCATCACCATCATTGTTACCTGCTTGATAATTGGCGTAGCTATTTTTGGTCTCTTACTCAAATTTGTAATTCTTGTACCAAATGAATCGAAAATAAATATCACTGAAACATCAACAACAGGGATAACTACAGAAATAAAAACAACAACAGAAACAACAACATCAACGACAACGACAACGACGACAACAACAACAACAACAACGGCAACGACAACGACAACGACAACGACAACAACGACGACAACAACAACTACCACTACTACTGTAATTACTTCCACTTTTACTACTGCCAGCACTACTATTAGCATCACAGACGTAAACAAAACGACTGTTACACCAGGTAATTTTTGACGAATGCTCACTTCAAACACATTTTATTCTTTATTTAGGTAAATCACAAGGTTGTTTTGCATCTAATGTTACTCTACGTCTAGCCAATGGACAGTCAAAACTAATTAGCAATATTCGCACAGGTGATTTAGTTTTTGTCAAATGGAGAAATCAAGTCATAACAAATCCAATCTTAGCTATTTTTCAACATTATCGAAGTTCAATCCGCTTTGTCGACATTTATACTGCGGAATCTAGCATCCCTCTTCGTTTGACACCACTACATTCAATACTTGTTCTTTCAAAATATGACAAACATGAACGGTATGTATTTGCCAAAGATGTCTCGATTGGTAGTCTAGTTCTCTCATCAGATTTAAGTCCATTAACGGTCATCGCCGTGAAAGAAGTGGTAATTTATGATGACAGTGGCTATGCTGTATTGACAATGGAAGGTAATATTATTGCTAATGGTATTGTAGCTTCATGCTACGCAACTTATGATCATTCAATGATGCATATAATCACTACACCTATGCGATGGTGGTTTCATATTCTCATCGAATTACGTCAATTGATCGTGTTTGATTATTTGCAACAGATGACAAGCAATATTATTGTTTCTCTTGTTGATTTTTACCTTCAATCAATTTATTAAAGTAATATTCAGACATGATAATAGGAATAAAATATTTATTCATCATTATATGGCAATACACTTTTATTCAGCAAGACTTTCTAAAGAAAAGTTTCTTCTTTTATTCAATAACTAAAATATAAACATCGAAATGTTTTCGTTCACACGCAACTGTTGATCATGTGAAAAAGTTTTTAAAATTTTTATTGACAATAAAAATTCTATTGATTCGATATGTGTTCCAGAGATCCGAGACTCGCCGAGTTTTCCCGTCTCGCCATGAGGCGAGGTGAGGCGGCATTCTTTGCACCGCGGTGAGTACGAGTTGATTTGTTTTAACTCGCCGAGTCGACTCGCCTACACTGACAATGTCATCTTTTTATGAATGAATGACTAAACACACATGTATATATGTTTGGGACGAAATTAAGACTCGACTACACATAAATTCATACAATGGAAATAAATAAAATAAAAATAGAATAACTAATGTCATTAAACAATAAACTTTTTATTTTATAATGATTTTACGAATCAAAGTTTTTTATAGTCTATTCCAGTTCCAGCAGTAGAACATATGAACGTGGAATGGATAATTAAAATAATGAGGAACAAAACAACATCCTAGAGCTCCTAAAGTTCTATGTGTTTCTGCAGAACTGNTTAATTTTTCTTTTTTCTTCGTTTCACTATATTTTTGAGTAAAACTATATGACTATATGAATTTATATCTAGTCGAATCCTAATTTTCTCTCGGCAAAATCAGGATTACAATGCTACTCGAAAAAACAATCCTGATCTGTATTTGAATTCTAGTTCCGACCAGGCAAGATTAGAATTAGAGTTTTGCTCTAAATATATATCTATCTAGTTCAGTCATTTCATTCTTGTAACTTTGAATTTTCTAAACCTATTTATATGTATTAACAATACTTAATGAGATATCAAGAAATAAAAGATAGTAATTGTTGTAGGGACTGAGAAACTATCTAAAAAGATCATTTTTTAAAAGATAGATACTAGGCGAAGCGGGCGGTGCGAGTCAAGGTTTGAAAAGGCGAGGCGGGGCGGGGCAGCAATGTTCAACTCATCAGCATGACGAAGCGGTGGCGAGTCTTGCTTTTGACTGGCTCACGGATCTCTGCTTTCAGCTATGATTTGTTAAGTTTGTTTACTCACAAACTTGTGTTTGATTTTCTTAAGCATTCCAGGAATTACTATAGCATTTTAAATCTCTGTGTGTTACGCCTTCGTATTTCTTCATATTTCCGATGTATTCAAATTGAGATTACTCTTACGAAATTGCTGTGATTGATCAATACTTATGAAATAGAGGTTTTCTGCCACCGATATAATATTAGATTACTGGCCATCTGTTATTTCGAGATATCCCACAACGAGATACGATCTGACAATTCATGAAAGTATTTCACAGTAGGTTCATGTAAGTATATTTTTATTATTGTGTAAAACTATTTTTATTAGTAGAAACTTAAAAAAAGAAACTTTCTCTCATTGACGTTTCCGTTCAAAAGAAGATTAGTTCAAGTTAGATAATCGGATTGTTATTCTGATAATATAATAAACTTTGGAACGTGTTATTTTGTAACAAAACGAGTTTTAATTATTAAAAATGACATCTTCTCTTTGCACAAAACAAGCATCTGACATGATAAATTATAAGAAACAATAGCTATAATACAAAGTACTTTGAATATGACTAAGACCAAGAAAAAATATATTACACATAATTTGAAGGAATAAAATAACTGAGAATAAAACAAAAACATAACAAAGTCAAAGCGAGATATTTTCGTGAAAGACGAAATGATACAATTGAAAGATATGAATTGGAAGAATTTATCAATTCATTGGCATATACATTGTTTTCGGTTTCTTCTTTTTTTTGTGCATTACACTTTTCATAATATTCATTATGAATTCGTTCAAATGTAAACTCAGTTACAATAACGAAGTTATTATTTTTTCCGTATTCATTTTCAAGATCGAATTTTATGATCAACAAGCATAAGTCAACATGATCTAATATATAAAATAATAATAAAACAGCAGTATAAATACTTTTTCTTGAATAAGACAATAGCTTACCCATCATTGTTTTGACACGTGATTCTTTGTTCAAAGGACGTTCTAGGTAAGCTTTAATTTTTGTTAATACTAGAACTAAAAACAATCGCATGCATAGTTGATAGTATTATATGATGCTAGAAAATTTACTTGAAAGATTACAAAAAATAATATGTTCTTCATTTACAATCGTATTTTGTTCTGATGGATCAGGACCGTACATAGGGGATATGAAAATATCAACTGGTAAAAAGTGTATATGTTGAAATCTCGCACATAAATTATCACCAAATACATTCGTATGCTCAACGTCCAGTAATATCTAAAATATTCAGAAATACACTTTGTATAATTGTTAATGCCCAAAAAGATCACCCATTAATGAATTTAATAACATATATGAAAGCTTACACTTACTTGCTTTGCTTTTTGAAAATCAGCCTCTGCTACTATGATATTCATGTCCATTGTGTTCCGAACTACACCATGAAAGATTCAAGCATAGTCACCAACAATATAATAAGAGAAATTGTGACATTTAAATAATTCACTAAATCGAATGACACTCTTGTACAAAAGTCCGTTATGTGTATTGAACTGCATGTCGTTGTCAAAAATATCTGCGAAAGGTCAAGATGACATTATTAATATTATATAAAGCAATGGTGAAAACGAAGGATTATTTGTATGCACAATATCAGATGAACAATAACAATAATTTAAAGAAATAACCGTCAGATGCAATAAATAATTAGTCTAATTTTCAGTCAGTGACGAAAAAGAGTAGTCGCCAGAATAGAATATATATAGCCTATCAACCAATCAATGTTAAACAAAATAACCAATATAAAACGAACGAAAAGGAAGCTAATCAATAAAACAATGACATGAGAGGGTATTCGTTTATCTGATTGTTTTCGTCTTGTGCATAGAGATGTCAGCCGTACGGCTGAGCCGCCGCAGACACCAAGTTACTGGTAATTTTAAGAATTTTTGGGGAGCCGCCGCTGCGAAAGAACAAGTTTAGCCATTGCACCGCTGCAAGGGATAACAATTTTTGGTAGTGTCATCCGCCGCCGCCGCCGCCACTGACATCAATACATATGCGATCGAATCGAACGTTTTTCTGGTAATTTTCATCAGTGGAATCTCTAGCCAATCATAAATGCTGTTCATAAATGGTTGGCAAGAAAACTTTCTACGTTCGAATTAAAACAAAACAAAGATATTTTAATGGTGTCAATGCCATTTCAGCCATCACTACTCGTAGAATAAATAGCGATTTAACTAAATAAGAATCTCTTATTCTTAAAAGAATATTCCAAATTTTAACTTAGCTGCCGCCGTCACCGCCGCTTTGAAAAAAATTTTATGCATTTGTAGCAGCCGCCGCTGAAGACATTCCTCATTGAAATAGCGAGCCGCTGGAAATCTCCAAAAATTGAGGACTTCGAGATTTTCATAGAATAGAATGAAAAGCAAAGTGTAAAACAGAGTATCAAATCCATATCGCAAGTATCATGGATACTTTGTCACAAAGGCTGATACTTGCTGTTAGAAATGCTGACACAGCCTTAGTCGAACTTTTTTATTGATGCGCTTGCAAGACTTGAGCTCAAGATGTGTCCAGGATGCGTGACTTTATTGCTCAAGACAAGCGCTTGAATGTTTGCATGAGTTACAAAAATATGCAACTATAAATTTTTATTACAAGTTGAGTTATTTTGTACGTAAAAGTGAAAAACAATTGAAAAAGTTCTTTAATAACAGAAACGCTGAAATAAAAATTTTCAGTGCATCCCAGGTAAATCAATCCGATACCGAATCCCATCGGATTCTATGGGGTCCTACCATCCGACGAAATCCCGTTGGATTCCTGGTTGAGGAATCAATGTCGGATCCGACAGTCGTATTTCCAATCATATCCGATTGTGGGAACCAATGAAATCCGAAGCATTCCGGTTCCGATTGACGGTTGATGTCGGATTTTATCAGTTTCCGATACTAGGATCCGATATCGATTCCGGAACCAGGAATCCGATGATAATCCGATAGTTTCCTTGCGCCTTCCGAAGAGCTCCGTCGGATTTCAATAGGAACCGATCGAAACTCGTCGGATCCTAGGCTAGGGTTCATTCTCCTGGGATGAGCAAGAAGTTTAAGAACTTGAGCTCACCCAAAGGCCTCATGTCTTGCCTCAAGATGTGTCCATAGTTCTTGACTTTCTTGATTAAGAAAGTCAAGAATTGCATGCGCTTGCAAAAAAAAGTTCGACTAGGGAGAGTAGATTAGTTTCTTGAGGCTGCTTGTAGCGCCATCTGTGCATCTTTTTTATATTAAATAAATTAAACGAAAGAATTATTTTAAAATTAAAATCAAAATAATAACCATACAAGAAAAAAATTTGGATAATATTTTTGTTTCTACATTTTATTCCTATCGAGGCAAATATAAGACACAAATGAAGACACGATTATGGTCTCGCTCGCTCTCTTTTTTTTCTATTGAAGGACACGTAGAAAAAAAGAAAATTTGAAAAGTATTCCGTTTCTTTTGTTGTCTTTAGATTGATTGATTGATGAGTAGTTCAGTTCATTCCCCTTCTTCAACTTCTTCTGATGTGGTTCTTGCGCCTCATCCATTAAATCACGTCAATCACAATCACACAGAATCATCCTCAACAACAAAAACACTTAAACGAAATCGATCACCTAGTTTAACACGAGATGATAACAATGAAACAAATGATTCTATAACAACTACAAATACGCCATCAAAAAAAAGTCGAAAGAAAAGAAATACAACAGATATTGATCAGAGTTTAGGGTTAGTTTTTAATATTTTACTTTTAAAATAAATTATTTCATGTTTAATTAGACTACATTTATCGGCGGATAAATTGCATATATATCAATGGCCAATTGATGAACCTCATGCCGATTTACATATTTTACAAGAACAAATATGTGATTATCTGTCACTGAAATCTTTTAAAAGAAAATATCCAGGTTTGCTTTTATTTAGATAAAGTTATTGTTTGATTATAAATCATTAATTTTTTTATAGATATCTATCGCAGAATTGTTGATTTACACGAAAGAGAATATTTAAAAGCACAACATGTTGTAACTGAAACGCAATGTGATCTTGGTTTGACAGCACTAAAACTTGATGAAGTGCTGCAACTTATGTCCATTGATTATCCAGAAAAATGTCATGTAAGAATTTTATACTAACCACTTGAATCGTCAAGAATGAAAGCCACTAAACTACCATTCAGTCTAGAGCGATAGCCAATCATAGTTAGAAGAGAAAATATTCAGCGATGAACCCAACGTTATGTCAAAAATTAGTGCTATTCTTTCTTGTATCTCTCCATATTTTATTTGGATAAAGTGACATAGATCGAGGAACATAATCCTTCATTTTTGAAAACAAACAAATTCAATTTTTGATTTTATCTTATTTCTAGCAATTCAATCATGTATGGCAAGAAAAACGTCGTACAATCTTAGCTGTAACTAATACAAAGTCTAATCATAATGCAACTAGTAGTACTCCTATGCTTTTATCTGCATCTATATCTAATCAATTATCTTCATCATCATCTACATCAATTGCTCAATCGACGACTTCACTTGATAATGGAGATAAAAATCGTTCATCTGTATGTTTCATTGATTTCTCTGAACACGTTTTTATTCTGATTTTATTAGAAATTATCAAATACTGTTCGACAAGAATTAATACGCTCAACTGTCGAATTTAATAATCAATTACAACGCGAACGACTTCAAGAACGTAAAGCCTGTTTTGATCTACAAACTATGGTTTGTCTTTCTATTTCTTACCTAATTTTGTTTTCATATTCAAAATTTCTTCTAGCAAATTCATTATCCAGCAAATCGACAATTTCGTTTACCATCTTATTTAACTAAAGTTGGCTCTTATCCATTAGCACTCGTACCCGGACAATACCAAGATTCATTTATTAAATATAAACCTGAAGAACTTAAATATATGCCTATTAATACGGCAATATACCACTATCCAAAACCACTTACACTTATTCACACAGACCGCTTTTCACAACAGGTAAAAATGATGGACGTATCATTTTCTCTCTCTCTCTCTCTCTCTCTCTATACATATACAGACGAACAACTATTCTAGACCTTCTATGAAAGGTCATTCAACAACAAAGGCAATATTTCGATCAAGTTCTTTCATTTTTACTGGTTTGTTTCTCAAATGAAAACAATGAGTTTAATATATGTCGATTGGATGGAAGAGAACCTAAACATAACTACTCTCTATTGTTGCTCTTTTTCTTAAGAATCCTCGATAAATATTTCTCTATAGATAAATTTCATTCATCTCAAAAAAAAATATAAACATTTTTAGAAATGAAAATATGTTTATATTTAATCTATCGAACTAACACATGATCGTCATCATAGCAATTTCTTTCTTTTTAGGGAGCATCAAGTGATGAAGAAGATGAAGTCACTACGACTACTCGACTGCCAATATCAACATCACAATCACCTTTATTAGTCAATGGAATCGGTAGTAATGGACCATCATCAGTTCGTTTAACAAAACCATCTACACCGATCTCAATGAACAGTCATGCGAATCTATGCCATATGTGTAAAACAGCAGACGATGAAAACGATGAAGAATTCGTTACATGTACAAGTTGTCATCATCGCTACCATCCTGTTTGTCTTGATGTTAACGCAGAAATGTTAACTATTATTAAAACATATCCATGGCAATGTATTGATTGTAAAAGTTGTGCAAAATGTAATACAACACATGATGAAGTAAGGATCCTATTGACCATTCGAACTTGAAAGCAGACAGAATATGAAGATAATTATTGCCTACAAGAAAAATTTCTACTTAGTCAATATCGAAATGTTGTATTTTTCCTTCAGGCTAATATGATGTTCTGCGATCGATGTGACCGTGGTTATCATTCTTATTGCGCTGGTCTCGAAGCCATTCCGGATGGATCATGGCAATGTTCAGCTTGTGATCCGCCAGCTCCTCCTCCTCCTCCTCCATCAACGTCACCAGCACCAATAACCAAAGGAAAGCGGGGTCGACCTTCTAGTACCAAGTAAAACTTTTCATTATTCTTATCGTACCAATCTTAATTTTCAATCTTCTAGTCGTTCGTCTCCTCGTCAACAACCAGCAACTTCTCCTAAATCAGAACTTGTTCCAACTCGTGTATCGTCTCGTCGCAGTCATAAAATTCTTTCGACACCATTATCTCCATCGAATAATATAAGTCATTCATCAAATTCTTCTTCAGCTGATGTACAATCTAATACGAACAGTCCTTCTGTGAATCTCATCCTAAGTCGGCATCAACAGCAATGGACTACAACCACTAGTAATAATAATAATAATAATACTATCACATCGACTAATCAAAGATAGAAAAAATTAATAAATCAACATGATCAAATAATTCAAAACTGCACTTTGTTCTTGTATATTTCAATTCTCTTTTCTTTCTGTGTTTCGTCTCTCAACTACCTAGATTAGGTAGTCGGATATTCCATGTTTATTTGTTTCTTTTCTACGTAAATAGTAGAGCGAGAGATATATGTATGAACCAAAAATAAAAACACTATTCTGTATTCTTTTTTCTCTTATTATTGTTCTCTACTTACCAAATATACACTTACATAAATTCTATACATGTATACATATATGTATATAAATAAACGACAAAGTCTTTGAAATTTTGTTTATGTATCTATTTTATTTAAAAAAGAAAAGACTGAAAAATATAATACCAAATCATTTAATTGAATATATGTCTTACTCTAGAATGTCAACAACTTCTACGCAACAAGTTCGTCCAGTGATTGAATGTTTTTGTCAGATAATATCTTTACATGGATTTACATCGATTACACCAGAAATCTTTCGTCTTGCAAAATTTAATCGAAATGAAGCAGTAAGATTTCGTTAATATCTGAATGAAATAAATCAATTATTTAGACCATTCCATTATGGCGTTTAATATTTGAAATAATTCACTATGATCCTACAAGAAATANTCAACAAGAAAGTATTAATAAATTTGATCAAACATCAAAAGGTACAATTATGTTCAGATTCGATGCATTACTTATGAATTAGTCTTCAAATATCCCGAAGAGTTTCTAGCATACTAAAGATCTTTATTCATACACATGAGACATTACTTGGGTCACTGCTAAACAAAATCAGAAGGATTTATTGCTTGACTAGCGATGTGTATGACATAAAGTCGACTGAATCAAGGATCGAGTTCTAGTGGGCCTACATCTTTTTTGATCCGGGTGATTCTAGTCTCACATTTAAAATGATCCCTCAATACTAGCATTTTTTAAATTTCTTCACTGTACTCCAAAGTACGAGAGTCTTTCTTCTGACATGACTAATCTCCATTTCAAATTAAAAGGAGGATGATTGTTTTTTAAATAGCTTTCAAACAGTGATAGCTATCGATCTGCGGTTTTCACCATTGGACAGAGAAATGTTGGAACCAGACTTCACTGCAAAAATTTGATTGGTTCACAATGGACCACTTAGGTGAAATCCCAAGGGACATTTTGTAAACAATATTTTGAAGGTAATTCTAATATTGCTGTGGATTCTGCCATGACAATTTGGTAGAAAAAAGTGTTCTCTTTCAATATAGATAAGGCCCAACTTTCTATCAGATTTGCTTGAGAAGTTAAACGGGTTTTACTGAGACCCCTGATTTCGGCCAATTCAAGTAAAATCGTTCGGAAAACGAACTTGGAAGGGGTAATTCACCACGCTGACTTGAGTGGCAATGTTTATGTTTCGATCTGAAGCAAATTAACGCTATAATTTTAATATTCTTCAAATT
>OENM01000048.1:88270-140334 GCA_900239745.1 Rotaria magnacalcarata
CTATCACTGTTTGAGAGCTATTTAAAAACCAGTCATCCTTCTTTTAATTTGAAATGGACATTCGTTTACCCGAATGTTTTTAATGATTAGTGTACCCCAGCAGAGCAAAGTGTACGTACACCCTGTTTTTTGAGAATACACTTTGTTTTCCTATGAAGTACACTCTGAAAATAAAATTTTTGGCTTAGCAGGATGTACGCATACACTGTGCTTCGAAATCCTATTAAAGCTACTGGTTTACCCATCTCGATACTATTGTTATGCATATTAATTTTGTCGCTATTGATAACAAGGAGCTGTAAAGTATGTTTGATTTAGCTGTATTCTTTTTGTTTTTTACTTAGATGTATTGGTCGAAATGATAAAAAGTAATCTATTTACATGTGGGTATACTTATGAATATTTTTTGGCGCTTGATAATAAAATGGAACAAGGTAGTCAACAATTATTGATTTGTCTCGGTTGGCTTATTTATCAAAGCAAATTAATTGAAAACATTATGGAAAAATGTTTAAATTCAGATTCTATAATTGATTACGATGATACAAGTTCACTTTATCAAGTAATTATACTGTATTGATTTCATCTTTCGAAAAATTAAATGATTCTCTATTAGAACAATAAAATTGAACGTACAAAATCTTCTCCATTAGAAAAAGATCTTGCTGGACAAGTTAAACAAGCGATGCGTGTGAATTCTAAATTACGCTTCACTTTACGTCGTCTTCATGGACTCGTTATTGAAAATACTAATCTACAACATCAAGTAAAGTCTAGTCTATTTCGTGTTTGTCTACATTTACAAATTGATTCATATTTTAGATACATGGATTTCATAATATGTCATCATTTGAAGCACATCTATGTCAGCATCCTCATCTTTTATCACATGTAAATTGATTTGGTTTTTGATTAACTGAAAATTTCATTTATTTATTATCTTAAGTATATGATTGAACTTGAAAATGAAAATCGCAAATTAAATTTATTCCTATTCTGGAATGAACATCAAGATGTATTTTGGAAATGGATGGTCAGTTAAATGAATGATTCATTTTTCTATTATTAAAAAATTGAACTTTTATAGGAGAGTGTACTCGATCAAGAAACAACAGTAGAAGAAGATGAAGAGGAAATTAATGATAAATATGAACCATTGCGTCAAGTTGATCGTCAACGATTAGAAGCTGAAAAACAAAAATTCAATGCAGCTATTGATACTCTTGATGGCGCACTTGTACGACTTAAACAATTATGGATATCAAATGTGAGTAATATTTCTATGTTGCAGAACCAGAAGTTGAGAGATCGGGTAGATTTCACTATTTTCCTCATCCACACCAAAGAGTTCAGCGGCGAAAGTTTTTCATTCGGGGAAGTGGTTATCCTCAAGAATTCTCTTGCTTTTGAGTGTGAATCGACCTAGATAATCGCAGGATTAGAGTTATGTAAAACTAGTTCGGGACTAAAACAAATGCAGTCCCACATATATATACCTGGGATCGATAGCTTTCATTACCACCGTTTCTTTCGATCTGATTATATTATTATCTTATTTAGAATAATCATGCATCCATTGAACACGATGTATCATCTGTAGTCTCGTCGATTGATAGTCAAGTATCATCACTATTCAATCAATTACTTTCGACAAATCCTTCATTATCAAAAGATTCTAATGCTGATCTCTCTCTTTTTCTTCATCAACCGCAACGTCTTGTTTATAGTAAAAAACTTGATTCTAATGATAATAGTAATTTTATCAAACCAACCGATTTTGAACATGAAACAACACGCATGAACAAATTACAAACAAACATTGATCAGCATGTTGATAAACAAAGAAAAATACTTGATACACTATCACAAAAATTTGAAAATGTTATGATAGTCTAATATATTTTTAGAGAAAAATATTTACACATAAAAATATGATACAATAATAAATAGTTCGATATGAATGTCTTTGATTTTAGATTGATAAGAAAACGAGAAGAGAAAGCATAAGATGGCTGAAAAATTAAATGATTTTGCTAGTCGATTATCAAAAGGAGTACCAAAAGGTTTAGGTCTAAGTGTTAAATTACTTGCTGGAGCATCAGCAGCTGTTTATGGTGTCTATCGATCTATGTTTACTGGTAATATAAAATGAACTTAACAAGTAGATATAATTCAGTAATGTTCTTTTTCTCATTTTGTAGTTGAAGGTGGTCATCGTGCAATTATTTTCAATCGTATAGGTGGCGTTGATCTAAATACAATTCACTCAGAAGGATTACATTTTAGGTAAATGATGTTGTATGATTGAAAAAGTAAACAAATGAGTCCTCAAGGGAAGAAGTGCAGATCTGGAATACCCATCACCTTTCGGTACTTCAAGAGAGCTACACTACTAAGGGGTGCCTGGGCAGCGCTCACGTTGATCGATGCTGAAGTGTTGGGGGTTTCCAATCTTTACTTTCCCCCTGTTGACTATCGCTTAAATTTTGTAATTAAATAGCATACTAGAAAAAAAGAATTTTAATGTCACTCTCGTTCATTGTAATCGATCAAAATTAATAATAACATCGAATATTTTCACCTAGAGTTCCATGGTTTCAATATCCAATTTTATATGATATTCGTGCCCGACCACGCATTATTAAATCACCAACTGGCAGCAAAGGTCTCGAAGATTTTGTTTTCTCATTCATCTCTAACCTTTTCTTCTTCTGATTTATAGACTTGCAAATGGTTACAATTGGTGTGTTTGTCTTTTGGATTATCTTCACTTTTAAATAAATTCGTGTTCTTTGTTTCTTTAGCTCTTCGGGTTTTAGCTCGACCAGATCAATCAAAATTACCAAAATTATATCAATCATTAGGTTTAGACTGGGACGAACGTGTATTACCATCAATATGTAATGAAGTATTGAAAGGTGTCGTTGCTAAATTTAATGCATCTCAATTGATAACACAACGGCAACAAGTATCGAATTTAATTCGTCTTGATCTTATTGAACGTGCTAAAGATTTCGATATATTACTTGATGATGTGTCCATCACTGAACTTAGTTTTAGTCCACAATATTCAGCTGCTGTTGAAGCTAAACAAGTTGCTCAACAAGAAGCACAACGAGCAGTATTTACTGTTGAACAAGCTAAACAGGAACGACAACAAAAGATTGTCTTAGCTGAGGGTGACGCTGAATCCGCTAAACTTGTAAATAGGATTCAATTGATAACATTCATTTTAAAAATGTATTTCATATTTTAGATTGGAAATGCTATCAGTAAAAATCCCGGTTATTTAAAATTACGTAGAATTCGTGCTGCACAAACGATAGCAAAAACGGTGCGTTAAATTGGTTCTTTTTTGTTGTTTTCTATTTATTCATTATTGTGTTTTTCATATTTAGCTTTCACTCAGTTCAAATCGTGCATTTCTTGATGCTCAAGCCCTGATGATCAATATTGCCGATCCAAGATTCGATGATATTGCCAACATCGATCGAAAACGTCGATAGTATTTTGTGTTTTTTTTTCTAATTGTTGTTGTTTTTCCCCTTTGCTTCAAGCAATGAACGACTTCATCTTTGATTGGTTTTCTTAACAAAAAAGATATTTCTATGCCATTTGATACATATTAGTACGTGTTTTTCATCTATCGTTAATATGTAGATATGAAACATAGAGCGGCTCGTCGACGAACATTTCCACAAGTCCGCGAAACTATCAATGTTATGACGAGTAAAGCACTGCCTCATCACAAAGTAAATTGAACAAAATAAAAAAAAGACGACGATTCATTAGATGTTACTTTCTATTAGATCAATCGATCGTATCGACCATCATCATTGCAAGAACAAAACATGGAAAAACAACAAAAAAGATTTGACAGTAAGATAAATACTTAATCTAGATTCTTTAATTTATTATTATTATTATTATCTAGCTGTGAATCAAATATTAGAAAAAGTATCCAGGTAGAAAAATCGAGTCTCCTCAATCAATAGATTTATAGTAGTTATATTATCAATTATATTTAGTAAGCCAGTGAATACAAATTTGAATCAAAATAACAGTAATATTTCAACTCAAAATGGTATTGATGAAGATGCCGATGGATCTGAAGGTAATATTAGATATTGCTTTTCATTTCATAGAAAAAAAAACAAGAGAATAAGTCCAACACGAGTAACATTAAAATACAAACTATCTGTTGCTAGACTAAGTTCGAGCATGGAATGCTACCTATCGACATAGTTAATAGTTCGATGTTTTCCTATTAACATCTATGACTTAACTTTAAGAAGACAGCCAGTCTAGTCCTTCTCATATGTACTAACTAACTACAAGATAACAACAGTGGTGCCGTTGCATCCAGTAGATTTCATTTTCCGGGTGGGCAGCATAAATTTTTGAAGTAACTGCTTGCTTAAACTAACTTTCTTCGTATAGCCTCTTTATGAAATCAACTGTATATATTCGAGTGGGCAACGCCCATCCGGCCCATACAACAGATAAATGCATCGCATTTCGACAAGCGATGCACTTAGCAAACACTATTTTTTTCTATCATAAAATCTATGAATTGTATCACTGCTGGAGAGGTATTTTTTTTCAATTTTGTTTTGTTGCATCTGCGACAATTTAAAATATCTGTAGGCATGTCGCAGCAGCCAAACTCTTGGTCCAGATGGTTATATTTCTCGAGTCTTTTTGCTGATATTCCTCGGCGTTGTATTTCATCGATTATGACAAAGAAAACAGTGCTCTTTAAAAATTCACTATTAAGAACAGCAAAAAGAGCGTTACATTCTCTGAGATTTCCGTTATTATCCAGCAATACTGTTCTTGGTAAGCATGTTGTAGTGCTAGCATCCGTTTTCATGATAAAGTATGAATGAGACGAATGACAACCGTATTGTTTTGATTGTACTGGCTTATATATTTAACTAACAACAAGTAGAATAGTAGTCAATAGATTATTATTCAACATCTATATTTTTCGTTTTAGTCTCCATCGTTGGATATCTCAAGGCAAAACCAATTAAATTTCAAACGTTTGCTATATTGAAGCCATTTGATTTTTTCCTAAAAACGATTTCTTTTATTTATATAGACTCGATGAATTACTTAAAAATTTTCCATCTGTGCGTGCAGCACTTTATAAAAAGTACTTATTTCTTAATCATTTTTTTTTTGTGAATGTTTAACATTTATGTTAAATTTTTAGACGAACTGCTACATTAGCAGCTACATCAACTGAAGTACGATTGATTTTTTTTTTCTTAAATATATCGAGTTTTCTCTATTTTTTTTTATAGACTATTACTTCACATTTATCATCCTTACAAATAACTCCACAATCAACACAATGTCCTATTCAATCTACGAAATCAGCTTGGCGTACACGTCGAACATATGGTATATTTACTTTGAAT
This sequence comes from Rotaria magnacalcarata, assembly GCA_900239745.1. Taxonomy (NCBI): domain Eukaryota; kingdom Metazoa; phylum Rotifera; class Eurotatoria; order Philodinida; family Philodinidae; genus Rotaria; species Rotaria magnacalcarata. The sequence goes on from OENM01000048.1 coordinate 93,697, forward strand.
GAAAACAATATATTCTATGATAATTTAATATTGTATTTAGCTTTAATTGGCACTGAACTTTCTCTTGTTCAATCCATATTAATCGGCGATGAAAATGAATCCTTCGGATCTATTGGGGATCAACCTATAACTCGTAAAGATATTTGCACACTTCGTGGTCTTACATGGCTTAATGATGAAGTAAGTAAAGCATTACTTACTTTTTTTTCAATATAAAATAAATTTTTATACTTTGAAAAGGTTGTCAATTTTTATTTGGCACTCGTGGCACGTGAAAGTGGTACACCAGGAAATTTACGTGTATATGCATTTAGTACATTCTTCTTTTCAAAATTAACTAAAGACGGCCCAACACATGCAAGTTGGGATCGATGGATGCGACGAGCAAATATAACACTCTTTGATTATGATCTTATTCTTATACCTATTCATCAAGGCAATCATTGGGCATTAACAGTAAAATGAAAAATAAAAAAAGAAGAATTATTTTCTATATTGAAATTAAACATCTTTTTCTTCTTCTTCTAGACAATTGATTTTCGTTCACGTTGTATTGGATATTATGATTCATTGGGTAACACAGATGATATGTGTTTAGGTCGAATCTATGCTTTTGTTGAACATATGTATGCAACAAAACGACAGATCTGTCCAATGCCTGACGGATGGCGTGTGCAACCAATGAATATGATACCCGAACAAGCAAACGGTAGTGATTGTGGAGTATTTGCGTGTCAATTTGGAAAATATTTGGCACGTGAATGGCCATTAGATTTTACTCAAGCACAAATGCCACAATTTCGTCTACAGATGATTTATGAAATTTATACAAAACAACTTATTGTTTAAAATAAAAGATAATACATAAATGTTTTTTCTTCCATTCTCTTTTCTTTCTCTGTTGTGTACAAATTGTATTATTTGATTTATATTAACAAGAGACAAACAAAAATATATATAAAAGAATAAAATTCTAATCGAGATGTTTATGAAAATAATTGCTAAATAAATCTTTCGTTTTATTTGGTTCATGTGCTCAAATGAGCGTTGTATCTCATAATGGCAAAGAAACTTTGTTTATCGAAACCTTTTTCTATCAAATCAATTATATGATTTTAAGCAAAATAATAGAAAAAACTTAAAGACTAACAAAAAACCAATGGACTTATTAATTAAGAATATTTAAACGTAGTAGTTTTCTTGTAGAAAATACTTGACTGACGTAAAGCCCTGCGGATAGGATTCGCTCAGGTGCCAGCCTAGTTCTAGGCTGACGCCTTCCCCTTTTTGCTCATATTATAATTCAACATAAATGACACCTGTAGTAACAGAATACAAGTATTGCAGCTAAAAAAGTTGAGCGCTTTAATCTCTTATTGGAGAACGCGCAATTAGCTAAAGTATATAAAACGTAACTTAGAAATATGAAAATTAAACCTTTTGTTGAATAAGAAAAATACCTCAAATTGATAAGTCTTCCATAGATTTGTATTTTTTTTTATTGCAACTATCTTCGTTGCATTTTGTTTTATAAAAGTTGAGTTATGTGTTTTTATTGGTTTCTCTGGCCAAGAAAAATTCTCAAACGAAGAAACTTTTCATCGTTGTATCCGAATGATGTTTCATTTTGCATTCTTTCAAATAATTGACATCGAGTTTATTTGCTTAAGCCAACCCATATTTTTTCTACAAACGATTTGACAAAAATAATAGTTTGGTATAATTATATGAAGACAAGAAACGAAATATTATCATAACATCGGTTTATTTCCAAATGAATCAACTGTAATAAACAATTGAATTTTAATAATAAATCGTCTGTTCATATTCATTTGAAACAAGTTTCCCATTGAACAATTTTTAATTTTTGCAAATATTTCTGTTCAACACCTGCATTCAAAGCTTCATTTATCATTTCATCAATTGCTTGTTTACGTTCTGCGTCCGAACTAAAGTGAGTACGTGAACGAAAATTCACACCGGTAAACACTCGTTTACCTAATTGTTCGATTCTACATTGATATTGAATAGCTCGATCATAGAATTCATTTTTAATTACACTTTTTTATGTAATAAACTTTGCAAAAACGAAATCAATTATCGTATGAAACAATTTTTATACGTGAAATAAATTTTCTTCCCTACAGTATTATTAAATTGCACGTGAAAAACTGTTTCCGGTATAAAAAAAAACGATTATGTTTGTCATTTACTGTTCCATTCATATGTATTGTATAACTTTTTCGAAGCCAAGCAGTTTCATATGGGCAACTAGTTATGAAATGATCGGTATAAAAATTAGTGTCTGCTGGCAAAAGAGTTCAATTTGAATGAGTACACCCACGTGCTTTAGGAAATTGTGTATAATCATAAAAAGCTAATTCATACTAAATACCTTGATAGATATTAGGATTAAACTCAGCAAGATACGGTGAACGTTTTAGAAAATCATCAAGTGTTAGGCATAGTTCATCACAATAACTAATTGAGATCAATAATGTCACCAACAAGTAATAAAAAGTAAATATAAGTAACGAATTTTGTTCTTTTTAGTATGACAATGAAAGATAATAAGCGTACGAACCATCTTTTATCTCCTTTCTTTCATTTTTTGTCTATTATTTACTTGAGATCAGGACTTCTTGAAATCTTAATTTGTGTCAAAGGAACTCGAGATAAAACATAGAGTTTATCGAAACTAGAAAATCATAGAAGTGATAAAATTAGACAATTTCGTTCATCATAATCGTTATAACAAGAAAAGCTTCTAACTTGAGATCAAGTGTGATGTCCAATTTCTTACAAAACGAAGAAAAAAGAAAAATCAAGACATGTATTAAAAATCACTTAGATATCTTAAGCATTTGCAAGTCTTTTCACCTTCGCTCAAACACTTCAAATGCGCTCTATTTTAATTGCATCTGTAATTGCTTAACAACATCTATCAATTGCATATCATTATCATATAACAAAATAATATATAGATCTATATAAAATATCATCATCTACGAAAGTTTTTTCGTTTTTTGATTGAAATAATCGTATATACTCATGCAATTTGGCTATTAGTTATGGCTCAAACGATTGATAGATACTTATGTTTTAATTGTCACTATTTTTACGTCCATCATCTGGCTGAGGTCATACAAAAGTATGCAAAGAAAAAAACATAAAAGATTCGCCTGAAGTTATTTAACGTGTACACACACACACACACCGGATGATTGATGAATTCTGCTTGACGCTGAGCAATCCGCTGCTTTCTGTCATTATATAAAATCTTTTCATTTCATTCAACTGTATGTTGACATAATCGACACTGACTTTCGTTTCACATTTCTGTTCATAAGAGTATATCGTGTATAAAGAATAACAAATCTCATTGTCCTCGCTCTTATTTACCTTCTTCTCAATCTTCACGAACCCATCGTTGTCGACGTCTTTATTGTCATTTGCTATATAACAGAGAGACAGAGAGAAAGAAAGACGAGCACGAAACAAAAAGACTCCATTAGTATTTAGACTATTGTTTTCTTTTCGTTTATTTCTTTTTTTTTTTATTTCAATTTTGTGACAAGACAATGTTCGTTTTTCACATATATATACTTTAAGTCAATCGCATCAATCGTTGAGTGAAGAAGAAGAACAAAAGATCATTGAGACGACAAGTTGAGTATCTTTTTTTGTTTCTTTCTAATGGATCCATAGACAACAAAAACAAGCATTTTCAAGGTAGTAATAATCGATTTTTTGTTTTAATGGGTTGTATCTATAAAAATCCTTACCAGACTTTTTTTTACATTACAAAAAAAGAAAAGAAAATTGCGGTTACATGTAAGCAAATACTTTTCTTTTTGTAAAATCTTACAAGAAAAGAATTTCATTGTTAATTTTAAAATAACTAAAAATTTAGTTCTACTAAACATCGAGTTACATAGCGAATAGTTTGATTTCTGAGGAAATTTTCCATTTAGATTGTCTACTTAGACAGGTGATTTGTTAGGTTCTTTCGATTTTCTATCAAGAAAAATTCTCTCGTAGAAGAAAAAAGTGCATTTAAATTTAAAATTTTTAACACCATGAAACGAGTCCGAACAATTTAGTTATTGCTGAGAACGTAATGGATTTTTACGGTATTTTTGAACTCAATGCCGTGGCCACCCGCAGGTAACTTAATTTTTTGTATTTCAATTTTAAATTTTACATAGAGACAAAAATCATATTGTTTATAAATGTCTCAAATCTTTTGATATATTTCTCTACTACGATAAAAAGTAAACTGTTGCGCCTGCATATTTCAGAAATCTCCGGAGAGAAATAGTAAAACGATTCGAAAATGAGTTCTGCTAATGTTCGAATCTTGATATTGAATTACGAAATACCGTAAAATCGACGTTGTTCGCAGTAATAAGGTCAAGGTACGAAATTTTTTTTACGGTATTTCATGGTTTATTAGTATTTACAATAAGAACATGTTCTCAATTCTTCGTTGGTTAATCAATTGAAGGACTTTCTTTCGTAGAGTAGTTTCTTTAGTCTATTTCCAGCATAACATTTAATAAGCATCTGTACAAAAGATGAGTTGTAAGATACTACTGAACTCATGATTAATGTGCACGGTTTACGGCAAGAAGATCGCCATCTATCGTGTTCGGTAGAGTTATAAAATTCTTCATTGATTGATATCGAAATGTGTAGGAAGAGAAAGAAGAGAAGAGAAGAGAAGAGAAAAGAATAGGGTAAATGTGAGACCCCTAGTGATATATTTAATGGTTGGTTGATATGATGAGACAATGGTCACAGTGAAAGCTGTGATCTGAGTCGTTTGCATTCAGTTTAATTAATCGAAAGTCTTGTTTTTTTCCTTTCTTAATTCAAATACTAACACAAGATATTAGTTTATTGAATTATTTCTTCAGATGTTTTCATCTTACGTTTATTTATTAATTAAATCTTTGTTTTATTGGCGATGAACAATCATACAGATGAAACATTAAAAAAAGTTGTTGTCTCTCAACCGTCATCAAGAAAATCTCGTTCAATAAGTCGTTATTTTCTTGGAAATAAACGTTCAAGTATTGATGGCACGACACAAGACAATATATTTCGTTGTCTAGTATCAGTTGGTATATTTGATTCTTATGATTTATGGACTAATGTTACTTTATTTCGTGATTATACAACATGTCGACGTTTATTTATATTAACAACTAAAAATGAATTAATTATTGGTAAATACAATCAACGACAATCAATATTTAAAATAAAACATCGTATCGATTTAAATCGTGTATGGTTATATGCAAATATAAATGATAGTATAGCATCTGAAATAACATCATTAAATTATTATGATCATAATCGTTCATTAATTATTGGTTGGCCATTAGCAGAAAATTTTATTGTAGAATTTGATACAAAATCTATTCGAGAAATTTGGAAACAACGTATTGAATCGTAAGTTTTACTAAAGGATTGATTAAGAATATTATTTTCTTTCAAAAAGATATCAAACGATTGCCTTAAAAAGTGAATCATATGACATATAAATGAAACTTAATTGTTTGTAATCTATATGCTTACTATTGGAGTTATTCACTAGTCATATTCAACGTCCTATGACACACTTTTTTCTTTGAGATTTAAATACAAAGTCAATATTTTTCTGAATTTCAATGAGTAATGTTAATGTCTTCGAATAATATTTCGTAATCATCTAGAATATTTACTTTCGCTAAATGACAAAATTCACAAAAATATTTGTTAAATTGAAGCATATGCGAGTCTGTTCGATCTGTGTAACCACTTGATCAAAACTAATATTAATATATCAAACTCTTTCAACAGATCGATTTTTTGACAGAAATTTCTTTTCAGGATGGAAGCGGGGGAACATCTATTTTTGTATGTACAGGTAGCGCACGCAGTGATTTTTGATGAGAGCATAAATTTGAAAACATCGAGCCACGCCTTAGATTTTCTTCTATTTCATGATGAAGGTTATGCATCGGATTTATTTAGAACTCTACGCAGTTGGTGGCAATTAAATGATTCGAACATCGAACATGTACGTATCGTAATCGATCAAAACTATGAATCAGATCAAAATAATAATACAGCATCGTTTCTTATTGTAAGTTTTGAGTAAAAAACACAAAAAAAATTATTTTCGAATTGAAATTCTTTCTTTTTTGCAAAGCGTAAAGTGATTGGAATTCGACCACAAGAAACCGTTCATGATCTGATAAAAAAGTGTATCGAAGCGTTTCATCTTCAAGTATGCTGATATATTGTTGATTGTATTGTTATTTTCTTTCCTTTTCTTTTTTTCAAAAGGATCCTTCCGTGGATAGTTATGTATTGTTCGCCACCAACAATCAATCCAATCCAACAACTCATACGAATCCGAATTCTTCCTCACAATCCACTCAAATCACAAATATACCTTTAATTGGTTAGTTTATGCCCCCCCAAAAAAAGAAAATAAGAAAAAAACGAAAGTAAAATGAGAAACTTCATTCCAAAAGTGTATTTATGTATAAGTTCTCGCTTGTCGCATTTTCTTTCTCTTTTCTCTTCCATTTTTTTTTCTCTCTTGTCGAATTACAAGAGTACTTAAGATATATATACGTAACCAGGAGTCTTCGATTCATTTGTGTGCAAACCAACATTAGTGCAAAGTTACTATTATTATTCTTTTCTCTATTCTTGAAAACAATCCTAATCATAATGACTGGCAATGAACGTTCGCACAAGTCTGATCGATATCATAAGACATTTTTCTCTCGATTTCGTAATGTAACAAAGCGTTCGAAAAGTCTTGATAATTTATATGATCAGAATCGTCGTAAAGAAGGTAAAACAGAAAGAATAAAGAAATGTAACAAATGTTTTATTCGCCATTTAAATAAGAGATTGTCCTTCAATAGATATTAACCTACAGAAAAAGATGAGAACACCTACATTTGACATTTCTTATAGAATTAGTGGGAAAAAAAGAAACAACGTATCGATGATCATCATATGAATGTGCTAATCAAGCACGAGAAATCAATGTCACTACGAGTTTCATTAGACCATGAAAAAAATAGAGACGTACAATTATTTATCGAACCCTTCTTAATAAAAAAAAAAGTCTATAGTTATAAAACTGATCATATACGAAAATGAGTGTAACATGCGTATGAACTCGTATCTATATATGTCGAAGTGATTCAATAAATAAATATTCATTTATTCTTAGGCCATGAATATCCTTATTCCATAAAAATGAAACATTTGAAATATGCTCATGCAACATTTTCAAATAATCGTTCATTTGATGGTGATGATCATTTATCATGTCAAACGCATCATACGAGTTCATCGACGAGTTTAAATAATGTAACAACAACAAGTTGTCATGATTTTGAATTAAGGAAACGTGATACATTATCTGGTTAGTCAATTTATTAGAATAAAAAATAAATCGAAAGTAGAAGCTTTTTATTATTGATAGAAAATCAAACAAGAAAACATCGTTTTTTTCATAAACGAAAAACGAAAACGCAACAACAATTAAACGATGATTATCATTCGCCATCAACACCATATCTTAGTTCACCAAATCAAACAAAAATTTATTTTAATTTTTTTGGTCGAACACCTGATGAACTTATTCAAAGATATAATCATCAACTACCACCTGTGATCATGGTAAAAATAAGCCTCTTTCAAAACTTTTATTCCTTTTGTCTTCTTTAGCAACTACTAGAAGTCCTCTATTTAAAAGGACCAGATACAACGGGTATTTTCCGTAAAGTAGCCAATGCAAGATCGGTCAAAGATTGTATTGAAAAAATCGAACGAAATATTCCATTACAAGATGATGATTTACATCCAATATTAGCTGCTGGAATATTAAAAGTAAGTTACTGCTTTCTTTTCTTGTTTTTTAAATTAATTCAATTAACTATAAGAAATAACAAAAGGTATATTTCTATTAGGCAAATAGAAGGTAGGCAGAAAAAGCACACCAAATTGATTTACACTTATTTCTGCATGTTTGACCGATTGTTCCCTGCTTGATATTATTATCCTTGATTTTATTTTTAGCATTTTCTACGCACCCTACCCGAGCCATTATTTAATTCAATTCAGTATGATAATTGGAAAAAATGTCTTCGACTTTCAACATCCATAGAAAAGGTTTCATTTGCAAGAAAAAAGTAACATTATATAATAAGAAAAAAAGAAATGTTTTTCTATTAATTTATTCATTTTATTTTTCCAGTATATTAATTACTCTATCAGAAGCGAATCATATTCTACTGAAAGGATTTATATGTGTTCTTCATCGGATATCTCAAAATGCTGATATCAATGGAATGAATCCATTTAATTTGGGTTTATGCGTATCAAATAGTCTATTTAAAACAGAATCAACAACAATAACATCTGGCAAACAAGAAGCTGATGTTATGTCATCAATCGTTGAATTTCTAATACAAAATTGTTCATCTCTATTCGGTTCAGATATTGTCACATGTATAACAGAGAAACGTATTATAGTTCATCAAATATCGAGCATAAGTATGAAAATATAAATTCAATTTTTTAGTTATTTCAAGAGAGAAAACAATCTTCACTTTTGTTTAGCTCGTCCAGTAGCTTCATCGATTGAAAGTCTTGATGAAGTCGAATCGTCTCCACATTTACCAATCGTTAATCGATCACATGATTCTGGTTTAGCTGCATCCGATCAGCCATTCAATGATGATAGTTCAGAAATTAGTGAACATTTTCGACGTAATATATTACCTGTAGCCACACCCCTACCTGATTGGTCATCATCAATAGCTTGTGGTAAAGGTATTGTTCTAACAAGTATTATTACCAACAATACGAATTCATCGGTGACAACATTATCTATAACACGACGTCGTAGTTCAAAAAATACATATAAACCATCAAAACAATTTTTAGAACGAGAAAAACTAACCAATAATACAACAGATGATTCAGATAATAATTCAAGTAAACGTTCATCAGCAACTACAATACATAATATAACCATAGGAAAAATAAAGCGTTCAAAATCTTTATCACGACATTCATCATTAGGTAGTGGTGAACAAAAACAAACACAAAAATACTCAACAAAAGAATCTCGACGTTTGACAAGCAATAATGTTAAACGTACATCATCATTAAAACAATTTCATCATTCATCCGATGAAGCTGGCGATGATGATGATGATGATGAACATAAGAATATATTAGCGAATGAACGACGAACAAAATTAACGAAACCAAAAGCAAATAATAATAAGAAAACTATAAATGATGAATCTATAACAATAAGGTTTGTACAGATTGTTTTTTTGTTTTTAACGGATTGTCCGAGCCAGCGGAGATATCTCTTATCTAGAAGTGAGCATAAGAATTCTTTTTATTCTGTTCTATATTCCGATCAAGATTTAATGATAGGGAAAAATCATTCTATGAGACTAGCTGATTTTTCTAACATTTGAAATTAAATTCTATCATTTCTGTTGAACTGGGAATTCGCAAGCACACTGAAGAATCTGTATGCTGAGCTCTATGGTAAACTGATTGGAGTTCTTTTTTAAGTATTGAAGAAGTAGTTCATTGAATATGAGTTTATTAAAAATAAATAAATTTTGGTAAACAGTCTATATAATGATAAAATTAAATTTGAAAAATGCTTCAGGGACATAACTCTCAATAGAATCTTTGTTTGTTTTGGCGGTTTAAGTTTTTATCTAGACATTAATATTTGCTGTATTATATAAATGCAACTAGAGCGTAGAAAATTTGAAAAAAAAACTTTCTAGTGAAGAAAAAAAACGTATGATGCAAGTAGAATAAACTCTCGTACATTTAACTTTTACAAACGTACCTGAAGTTTATATTTTTTTTTATAATAAAATTTCCTATGGTTTTATTTGTTAAGATAGACATTAACTTTCAAAATTGAGTACTAATTGTGCTAGTAGAGTTTTCTTTTCATGTCGAGATTCTAACCGCCACTGTGTGCGTGTTCATCGATTAGTATGATCTAGACAAATGATATCGATCAGTTATTATTTTTTTTTTTAATCAATAGTTTCGTTTGTTTGTTTTGTATGATTCATCTTAAAGCCGATAAAATCACACAATGCATTCATGCGGTCTATTCTTTCCTTTTGTTTGTCTTGGTGAGTGGTTGAAAAAAAAATATAAGAGTTTCAGCACTTGAAATGTTTTCTGTAGACGACATTGAAACTTATTCTTATGTATTCATTTCGTTCTTTGTTTTCAAATATAATTTGATTTTGCGATCAATGCATACAAGTTCAGATGAAAAGTTTAATATTCTCCAGATTGAAGTCCTTCTGAACGTGGTTACTGTTTTAATAAATAACATTAGAATATACTAAAGGAAATGAAGATTTCGTGAGACACACTATTAGTGGATTTATGAAGCACGCTATGTAAAAAGAAAGAAACGGAAATAAATACGAGCATGAGATGAATGATGGTTTTAGGATACATTTGAAATCATGGTCGATAGGATCATGCATGTAATCCGAGTAACATAAGAAGCAATGGGCTTAGCCGATAGGGTACTATAGAGATAGAAGTCCATGGAATAATGAATGGGTTTGTCTTTTCTATTGAAAAACAATTTGAGCCTTGTGGTTAAAAATCTTGTATACTGAAATCAATAGAAATGATCCAACAAGTACTACTAGTGATTGGCTGAATAAATGAAAAATTCGTCGCGAAGATATATTTCTAGATGCAATGGTAAATAATAATTAAATTCTGATTTTTCTATAGATCAACGCAGTCCGAGCAACAAGATTTAGATTTGACCAGTGAGCCATTAAGTACAATAAATCAACGTTTGACGTCTTCTATCTCGACTCCAACTCGTTCAACATCGTTTACATTAGCATCAGCGCCGAAAACATCCGATGTACCTGTAACAGAAACAACTAAACCCGTACATTCAAATATACACCAACAACAACCTATTATAGCTGGTAGTCGTTCTCGACATACGGGTCCACTGTCAGCAACAACCAATAAAGTCTATTTAATACCTCAACCAGCTCCTCGTTATCAACATCTCGGTCAAACAAATTCCAGCAAAGAAAAGCCACCTACAACAACAGAACGTGGCCGAACATTTGTACATCGTGCTGACTCACGTCCATTTGTACTCGGTGCAGCTATACAAATGAAACCCGTTGATGATCTATTGTCATCCAATGAAAAACGCCGCCCATGTCATCGACAAAATGCTCTTCGTTATAAATCAAATGAACAAGAACGACAGTCACGTATATCCGCACCAGTTATAATAAGTTATAATCAACCACCCAATGTGTCACGTTATCAATCGATTGAAAGACGTTTACCACCATCACCACAACCGATGAAAACATTTTCATTCGATATCAATAATGAATTTCGTTCGTCTGATATATCATGGTCAGTACGTGAAAAAGCGAAATTATTTGAATATACGAATCAACATAAACTATCGACGGGGCGTGAAAATTATGTGTAATCTGGGTTTTCCTTCATCTTCTTGTGTTCATGTTGAATTCGACAACCGGTGATGTGTGATAATTTCGAGTTTTCTCTATCGTTTATTGTTTCTAAAGCGGTACTATGACAATTGATCAAATCTTTTTCTTTTTGTCTATTCGATCATTCGTCTTTATTTCATATATTCAGGTGCTCGAGTTCAGCGGCAAGTTTTCTCGTGTTTTTTCTTCTTCTGTATATATGATATATATATAAATATATGTTGTGAGTTTTTATTATTTCCTTCCATTCCTTTCTCTCTTATCTTTGTTGCAGTTTTTGAACGTTAGCACAAAGATTTATCTTTTCTTTCTTATTTGGATGATCAATTCATATATGTGTACTTATTATTTCTTTATCTTTTTCTTTCCTTGTGAAGCTTATTTGAAACAACGCTCAATGTGTTTTTTTCGTTATGATGAAAAAAAGAGAAAGACTATAGCAAGCAACGAAAATGCAATTTTTTCTTCTTCAATGAATTGAACAAATAAAATATTGGAACAAAAATCTTGAAAAAAGAAAAGTTTTAGAGAAATATGTTTGACTTCATTGAGTTGTTATGTTTGAACAACCTTCACGAAGCTTTACTTGTCTAAATAGTTTCATCAGTCTTACACGTGACTGATGAATAAATAAGTCGAGACAAAAGGATTCGGGCATTTATTTATAGACGACTTTTATATAACATGACTCGAACAATGTACTCTTTGAAAAACCACTTCGCACAAGACAATGGTGATATAGGCCTTCCGCATCAATGAACTAAATAGATTTCAGTTCATGTATAAAAAAAAAGAGACAAAAGGATTATTTAACATTGATCGAGGTTTGTCAGTTTTCTAGGCGATAATTCTACAAAATTAGCTTTTCTAATAGAATTTATTTATATGTATATGTATTTATATATATAAATATATATATGACTGACAATTTATAATACGTGAATACATCTATGACTAATTTTTAAGAAATATCACGGTTACAAATCTGATATATAAAGATTACAATTTCGACGATATGTAATGATAACATAAAAATGTTATATACTACTAAAACAAGGAATGAAAAATTTAAAGTAAATTATAATCATCATCAAGAGATTTTCTAATCGTATCATTTGGAATTACTACGTGTGTTGTTGTTGCAGTTTTAGCTAAAGAAGAAAACAAAATGAGCGCGTGTCTGTTTTTTGATTAGTTGATAATGATAATCATAGAAAAAGAAGACTTACAGGACTTTAACATAGTTGCATAATTTTTTCTTGAATGATCTGTTAAGGGTACTGACGGAGGAACACAACGACGACACATAAGAGACGCCATGAAAAGAATAAATACAGCTAATATAATTAGTAAAAATGCAGCTATTAAAATACCACGCCAATGTTGGCGTTTAGATGTCGATGCACGATTATTAGCATCTAAATTTCCACTATTTAAGAATTCTGCAAGACCAGAATTATTGTATTTATATAATTTAATTGGATATCAAACTCACTTGAAGTACAAGAACGATCAGGTAATTCATCTGATCCATCTGAACAATGAGGAACACCTATATAAATTACAACAATAGCATAATAGAATATAATAGAATTAAACAAATCTACCGTCACATATAAGTAAGCTACTAATACATTCTCCACTTTGACATAGAAATTCTTCATTATTGGAATCGCATGGATGTGTTTTATCCGCTATAAAATGCAATCGATGATGATTTTACACGAGTTCTCTCATTAATTTCGTTTAACTTACGAGTACGAAAAGAAGTAAGTACAACTTTAAAACCAAGACCACTTACATTTCCACCATCGGTCCTATTTAGAAGAAAAAAAATTAATTTTATAATATTTATCTTATAGATTAAATTTATACTAACATAAAATGAGCAGTCACAATGCCTGTTGGTGAAATGACATTAAATGCTTCTTTTTCAGTTAATTGTCCACATTCAACTGTATTCTAAAATTAATATTTAGAAGAAAAAAATAAGCATTAAGTAAAATAAAAAATAAGATGTCCAAAATACAAGTTTATCTTGTTTTGTTAAGTAGACTGATTTATAAAAGCGAAGTGAATCGAGACAATTTACACCATTATGTATATCATTGAGATCCAATGATAAAATACGAATACGCATTTGATTGTCGATTTGACGAGCCTAAAAGAAACAATTTATCACTTAAATATTTATAACAGTCATAAAATCAAACTTTAAATGTCATATAACAATCTTCATACGGTAAATATGTTTGACGTTTAGAATACGGATAAGACTTAATAAGAGCTCCTTCAATTCTATATCCATCTCCACAAACATTTGAACGTTTGATACCATCGACTAATGCTGAAGTCATGATATCTATTGAATAAAAAACACAAAATTTTATCTGATAGAATATGTGTTTTTTTTATTACATTCATCAGCTTGTCGCAATGGATTATTATTATCTTCACCGGCAAACGATGATACTGATGTTGCATTTGTGATGCTAGTAGACAAACAGAAGACCAACACCAACAATGGCAAAGCATCACACACGATGTATTGCGAATAGATAATCATTCACTCGATAAATAAAATGAACATTATAATTGTAATCAATACATATGTTAAACATATCTAAGAAAAATTCATGTTCACATAGATTCTATCAATAATGATATGTTACAAGTGAAAGTTAATGTGTACTGCGAATGTGATATTTAGCTTATGAATAATAATAATGTAGCCATGTTCAGTATACGTAGCTAATCCTCGAATGAACAATAAAAATTCTTCTTCGTTGAACAGAGATGTCGTTGTTCATCACAAATAGAGTGACAGAAAACACAACAATTAACACTATATAGTAGATCCAACAGTCGTGATTTTTTGTTAGAGAAAAAAATGTCTTCAGTGTATTTTCTGTCGACAATCGTTCGTGATCTAATCGCTTTTATATTATAGAAAAAGAAGAGTTTTGTTAGGCTCGTGTAGTACTTTTCGTGCTTCGTGTACTTTAGATATGTCTTATCGAAATTTTTAATGATACTAATTGACAATATTTGATTTCTTGTTATCTATTCACATGTACCAATTTTAACCTGAGACAAACGAAGACATAGGTATTATACTTCATAAAATTAATACTGATTTGACTATAACAAATACAAAAAAAAAAGATGAATTGGTTAACTTGTACCACAATAACAGATAGTTTAGAATGAAAGCGTATGGGTCAAACGCTACTCGAATTAAAACTAAAATAACCAATCGAATCACGAGTTAAGTTAAAACATACTTAATTAATTAAATGATCTTTTTTTTTACCTGACTAAACGTTAATACGTAAGTCGAATGGTGCATCTTTTTATCAATAAAGCAAAAACTTTTGATGTCTCACATTTACACATTTGCTTTATTGTAAACAAGCCTGATCGTCTTATTTTTACTACTATAAAAAATTTTGTTTTCCTCTTTATGAAGAGTGATTATTATTTATCTTTTGCTACAATTGTCTTTCTTCACATAATCGACTAAAATGCTTTTTGTTACACAATCTGAGACGGATTCTCTCGTTCTGCTTGTTTACAATAAATTATTGATGAAATATTTCTTTATTTTTAAAGGTTCCTTTTGATTCCAAATATTTAAAGTGCAGTGAATGCTACTGTTTGAATGTCTATCTGTTCTCAATGAAACGGTAAAGAGCTTCTATCGGAATGATTAGTATTGTAAGTTTATACGATTGATCGCATTCAGATCAAATCAGCACTCTCACTGATAAGCTAAAAACAGGCTAGGGATACACAAGGGGTCACATTTATCCATTCTTGAATTATTAAAATATATGTAAGCTTCGATGCAGAATATTACACTTCGCCACTTGGCAGTAGATTCAAATCGATTCGATAAAATCTAGGGTAGTAATGATTGGATATTTTACCCTTACCTTGCAATCGCCGAAATTACGAGATATATTTCTGGTATGTTTTCACAGTGATATCATTTTCATTTTGGAATGGTAACATCCGATAGAGCATTGACTTCTACATCGATTCGCTTAAGAATAAGTATATCGATAAAAAGAGTTATTGGTATATCGCATCGTATTTGATCTTTCATTGGCAGTGAGTAGTAGGGGAACTGAAAATTATGTTCAGTTAGTTATCTAGTTACCACCAACAGAAAACTACAGCGTTCAACCACCTCATGTAAATCTACATCTACCAATCGATAGAGCTTTAAAAACCGTACATCATTGCATGTTTTTCAGATTCGGAAGACACTGGTCGGTTTACAGTTTCCAATCAGATTCTTTACCACCTACGATTTTGTAACATTTTTACTATTGTTCCGGAGATTTCTCGTTAACAAAAAAACAATCTTTGACTCTCTCTCTCAGGGTCCTAAAAATAAAATATTTTATTCTAATTTTTTTTAACGGATTAGTCTCAGCCACTTATTTTTCTATATTTGTGATATGAACACTTGACTTCACAATCCACATAGGTTTTTTTGATATCTCAGAGAAGAATTAACAGACGTGATAAATACACGGCTAGAATCATGCATTAAATATGTTTTTCTAAAGTGCGACGTCTGCGCAACGTTGTTTTATTAGTGTAACTATTTTACTAATCTCTTATCAAAAAAGCACTCGAAATGGTTTATCGCTTTTAAAGCTATACTTGAAATACATAGAAAAAAAATTTCCACACTAAAAGAATAACTGAAAATTATCAAGCTTCGTATGTTTCCCATTGTTAGAATAAAACTTTTTATGTATAAAATTTTCCGTTACAACAATTGATTTCCTATTAAATATTCATAAGTTTCATGTTAAGTTTTCTTGCTAATCTCGTATTCTACGGTGCAAAATCAGCAAATACATCATTATTCTTTAGAGACCATCGATATATTTGAATTCATTTGGGATTATTTTAGTCTAAAAATCATTTTTCTAACTGTCCGGAAATGATAAATCACTTCTGATACGAATCATAAATAAATAATTTGAAGAATAGTATTTCACGATCAAGCAAGCAATGAGAGAAATCGTTAATGTTGAAAACATATTTCATTTATTTATTAGTTATTAACAATGATGACATGTCATTCTTATCTGGTCAATCTTAAATCAAGAATAGATTTAGAAAAAATGCTAGCTCCCTATTGTGTATCTTGAAGAACAGGCATGGTGATTGTTAATACCTATAATATATTAAAAATATGTAGAAAAACAAAACAGAATTAAGCGAGTTTTTACTTGAGTAGCTTTATCAAATTGTGCACCGCATTCATCTGAATCGATATCAATCGGTAACCATACATCCAAATGATAAATATTTGAGCGTGTCGATAATACAATACGATCAGTACCGATATCAAGTGTTAATGTTTTGGCAGATTTCTACAAATGCAAAGTTCTATTGACTTTTATCGAACATCGCAGAATGAACCTTACCACTTTTGGTAATCGAATATCCATAATTAAAAACTCCGGATTACCTTCAAGTGGTTCCCGGATAATTTTATATTCCGGTAACGATCTATTATATTTATATAATGAAAGAAACAATGAATGTTTTATTGATAGATTTTACGTAATATTACAACACACCCTCTATCAACGATTGAACTTGTCTCTCTAAATGAAATATGTTGAACAATTATTCAAAAGAAACAACCATAAATAAACAGACATTCTTTGTTCTGTATTATTCGTTTGTTGATCAACTTCGACGATGAATGGTTTAGCACGAGCTCGAATAAACTGTTCAGTTAATTGTCCCATAAATTTACGGTTTTTCAGTTTGATCCAGTCTGTATTAATGAAACATTTATTTTGTTATCTTTAATGAAATGCAATTTTATTCTTTTTATTATAATTCAAGTTTTTAAATGTCATGATTATGATTTAGATCAACTAAATCACTTGTTTGTAACCAAGGTAGTAAGATGGTAAATACAGTTGCTTTTTGCTGTTCTACCGTTAGGTAAAAAAGAAAAGAGAGACGGAGAGAGAAATCGACGGCGACTTTCGATTAAGATTCAGCGACAAAAAAGAAAAGGAGTAAACAAGTGTCATGCATATACCCAGGTCATATAATTCATCATAGTACAACTAGTCTTTACGCATGAATAAGCAAGCACAGTATTACACTCGATCGATCGAACCGTAAGACAATTTTAAAAAGCAAGTCGTTTTCCTATGATCAACATATAAAACTTTCACGTATGTAGTATTTATGATGAATGGAATTGAGAGACGAGTAAAGTGATCGCTTTGTATACTTGACAAAAGAGAACAAAAGACATAGACACCCGCATGCGACATCAAACATTAGATATAATCAATAGCAGCGAGGTAAAATAAAAGAATGAGCAATCTATTTGTAAAAAAAATACATTTCCCATGCATAGACCGAAGGTCTGAATGATTAAAATAGAAATAACTAAGACGCTCGTTCATTGCCGTTCAGCGGCAGTAAGGCATCAAAAATTTTCTAGATTCTTGTATTTATTGCAAATAAGTGAAGTAGAAAGAAGAGAAAGAAGTGTCGTTAGCGCTCACTCCACATAGTTTACGTGAGCATTCTCATGAGCAGGTCTATGATCGTTTCCTGTTCTCATCATGTGCCCACTTTTCCCCTCATCACCACTCTCGTCTTCTTCAACTCTTGGTTTTTTTTGCAGTCGTTTGTTATTGTTGTACGCAAAGTGAAAGTAATGGTACTAGACACCAGCCATCACAAAAATTTTATTCTTTTACTCTCTTTCAGTTTTTTTTTGAAAAATACGATGACGACGGAGGCTACGAAGAAAGGGACGAAAATGCATTTTAACATATATATATATATATATATATATATACTATATACTATATACTATATATATATATAGTATATCTGGATTAGGGAGACGCACGCACATAATAAGGACGTAGAAAAAAGAGAAGAAAGGAAGAAGAGAAATAATAATACGAATAAAACTATGACTACGTAGTGACGGTGGGACACTCTAAGAGTATAGTTCTCGCTCATACGCTCGTTCTCAGTCACTTGCACAATGTAAAGACAGAAAGAACACGAAGGAGAGAAGATCGGTGCCTAGCAACAACACACATCGTGTCTACCTACTCAATGCACCGTTGTGTCGTATTTGGTTTAGACTCTCTTACGATTACTTTTTTTTATGACTTGTCATTCGAGACGACTTCTCTTTCTCTATTACAGATCGAACCGTTCTCCTTATCCCTTATCCACATTTAAAATCTTATACCATCATTCCATAGACGTACGCACACACATACACCGAAATGAATGATCAACCAACGGATTATTCGTCGATTGACGCATTTCATGTTGGTCGTCGTCGAAAACCAAATTTTACCGATCATGAAGTCATCAATATAATTGAACAATATGATATGTATAAAGAATTACTGCATTCACGAGAAGCATCAAAAAGTGTCATAGCACAAAAGCAAGCTGTTTGGAAACAAATAACCGATACACTTAATGCATCATATCCACAAGTCGAACGAACTGTTGAAGATGTACGACGTAAATGGAAAAAATTACAAAGTGAAGCCAAACGTGAAGTAGCTGCCTATCGGGCAGCTCAAACAGCTGGTTCAACAACATCTCTATCAAATAAACAAATGAGTTTATATACTCGAATATTATCTATATGTCGTGCTCCAATATCATCATCAGCACAATTTGTTCATCATGCAGCCGTTGCTGCGGCTATACATCATCAACAAGCCTTACAATTACAAGCACATATGAACAATGGAAATAGCCATCATCATGAAACAACATTCAACGAACGGGTTAGTCATTTGAATTAAAATTTTTATGTCAACTCTGGAAAATTTTCTTCACAATTTTTGTTATTCATTTTGACTTACATAACAGTTGCGAAACTATTATTCATGTTCCTTTCATTCTAATATGCGACTTTTATTTGCTTCATCAATTGAAGTAGATTCAAAAAGAAGCATGTTTGTCGTTAGTAAAAATAAGGTGAATCAGTTTTGAAACGATAACGAGAGACTTTGTCAAGAAAGAAAAAAAGATTACATCCGAAACTAAAGAAATACGAAGCTACCGATTTCAATGTTGATTCCTACTTCAGTTAATCAAGCTTTCATTCTAGTCTTCTCTATCCGGATATTTTCACAGTACTGTCGAATATCATGGAATCCTTCCGGAATAGCGAATGAAGTTCTTTTTCTATTCATTGTGATAGAAAAGTTTTTTTTTGGAAAAAAACCTAATGTTTTCATCCGTGAACAACCATTAAATTTAATTATCATCAAAGAAAAATTAATGCTTTGTGAAACTTAATTAAAATTTCTTTCTTTTATATATATTTTAGTCATCAGATAAAGCAGATTCACCATCATCAGATCTTGCAAATGGTATTAATGGACAATTAGATTCTGTAGGTGATGAAAGTGCTAGTCTACTTGGTAATGATGATATTTGTTCAAGTCCACCGACAAATCTTCAATCAACATCGCTTTCATCATTTCTTACCCCGCAACATGTTCATATGACGATGAAAAATGCCACCAATGGGCAAGTATCGAAACGAACATTAGATAAACAACGTAAATATTTAAAACCATCACAAATTCATCAATCTATGAATGCAACAAAATCCTANGGTCAACAACAAAGTTCACTTCGTCTTGAATCATTAATCAAACGTAAACGTACACTTGAATTAACAAGTCAAAAACTTATCTATGATAAAGAACGTTTATTAATTGAAAGAAAAAATCTTGATGTTAAATTAGCAGCTAATGAATGTGAAAATGAACGTATTAGTATTGAAAAACGTCGTATTGAATTAACTCTTCAAAAATATCAATGTGAATTACCAATAGCAACGAACGGTACAAACAATCATTTATCTGATCAAGAAGATCACGATGATCATAATAGTGCCGACGACATGAGTGATATTAACGAATAGGCTGCTATCACAGGTATAACTCTGTGTGTTTTCAAACTCCGTCCATGTTTGTTCTTTCGTTTATTCCTGACTCTCTCCGTTTTCTTTTTGCTTTCGTTCTTTTAACCAGCGCTAGTGTGATATTGTTTTTACTTTATCTTTTCGTCCGTACTCATGTGATACTCAAAACAGAACAGAGGCTAAAAAACAGAAATCCATTGTGATACTCACAATCATTTGACATGCAACAAACGCAAAACGAGTGTTCTTTCAAATGCAATGCACTATGCTATTATATTTGATCTTATTTGACTTTCTTTTCTCAACGTGTCCACTACATGTATATGTATCTATTCTGCATTTTTGATTTCTTTATGCGTATTTTTTTTTAAACTCATTGGTATTGATGCTTCTTTATTTGTACGTATGTGTTGTGGAAAACGAAAATAATATAGTGAGTGAAATTATCATTTGACTTACCTGTATCAAGTTTAAATTGTGGATATTTGCTTTCTAAACCTTCGTACATTAATGTAAGTAAGAAATTCATAAATGTCGGGCTTGAATGTGCACGACGATAGAAGTCCGGATGAATAATAACAGTAAAAATCGTGCAAGCTTGTCCGTCTAAATAAAATTCAAAAAAGAAAAACTTTGTTAATATTTCCGTTTGTTTTCGAAACTCACGCTTATCAAGATCAGCCATCGGTTCACCCAAACTAATAGGTACACGATATCTTCCTGGATCTTCTGATTTAACTATTTCAATCAGTTCTTCTTCGGTGATTTCTCGTGGAGCATTGATTTGAGATGACATACAAACATTAATGAAAACTTTTTCATTGTTTGCTTCATCACCAATACGTTTAGTTTTTAAACAAAAACCTAGAGTTTTTAAAAATTTTCACTTTCCTATCATGCTAATTTTTCATTCGTACCAGGTTCAGGTCGAACAGCAATACGTTCATCGTTGTTTTTTGCTTGTTTATTTTCATCAGGCTTTTTTGATAATGTTACTTGTTTAAGAAAATTTTGAAATTCTTCATCTTCTTGTTCTAAATCGTTTAATTGCATGATTATCTGAAAGACAAAGAAGCTTTTAAATTTTTATATTATAAAACACAAACTAAAAGAAGTGTTAACATGTCAAGGATAAAAATTTGCAACTCCCCTCATCGATGACCTTTAAAAAGTAATTTCTTTATATGTCATAATTCAATCCCTGCGGGTATGGCACTAACAGCTTTTTTTGTTATTTAAAGTGAAACTATTGCAGATCAATAGGAGCCAGCGAGGTGATGTGCACAACGATGAAATACATTATTTCATGTTATTCAATTATTGTTCATTTTAAACGACGAAATAGTTTCTTTTGTGTAAAACTACGAAAACGGAAAAGTTGAATTGACTGTTCAGAAGAGATTGTTGAAGTAATTTTATTTGTTATAATAAAAGTCATACAAATAATTTCGAGTACTTCCTTCTCAGAATAGTTATCTAATAACGTTTATGTAGAATAAAGGAGTAGAATATTCCAAAACAGTTGATATTCAACGACGTAGTTCCCGATAAAAGTTGATTTTTGAGCTCCGAATGTGTGTTTATATCACTAGAAATCTTACATAGTTTAAGACATCGTTCAATACTTAGTGATCTGTAGTTAGAAAATTTTCATAACATCTTGTCAATCTGACTTCGTCCAGACAAAGTTATAGGGTTGGTATCTGTGGCTCATGAAAATCTGTAAATCAGGTAGGTTATTCTCTTGGGTTTAGTGCAGATCACGAAAGATTTAACTACTAGTTGTACCTAATATTTTCACAACTCGAATAATTATTTGTTTTTAAAAAGAAGATCCTATTGAAGATTTGTAATGGAAGAGAGAAAGTCTTATACTATTGAAACTGATAGTTTCAACGCAGAAAAAACCACTAGTAAGATTAGAAAAATTCTAGCAGCGTTTCTTGCCTATGCAGCTCTCAAGTTCAGTTATGGAACTTTTACTGAATTTTCGTTCATGATTCGATATTTGTTAGAAAATAAAATAGCAAGATTTCAATCTGAAATTCAAGATATTCCTAGATCTAATGACTTTTGAAGTATCCTGAAAATTATATTCTTTCGGAATAGAATCTTCGATCCGAAAAATGATTTCATATGATATTAATGAATGTTAGCTCTTTTGAATTTTCAGAAGCAGATTTTACCAATTTTTTACTTGTATATTCTTATTAAGCTCCGCATATTTATTATCACAAGAACAAATGATTAAATATATACGAATTCGGTGCTATTCCCTGAAAAATCTCCTATTATAAGTAACCAGAATAGTCTATCATAAAATATTTCCTGTCTCTATCATACTTTTGTAACAATATTTGATTGACATGAATATTAAAAAAAAGGATTCTTTTTAACATCAGATCCAATGATGAACAATAAACGAAACTTTTCTTCATCTCAGTTCAACGCCTACCATCACACCACCATTGTTGCAAAGTAAAACCACAGTTTGATTTCAACCATTTTTAAATTTCGACTTGAACATCCATCTATATGTTCATTTCTATGTAAATGAACTCAATAAACTACACATATATTCATTCTTATATTTCTACTAGATGAGAGCAAATCGCTTTGATTGTAGAGCACTGTATATATTTTTCGTGTGTTGGTCAATCATTCATGCTGAAAATAATGATTCATATACGGTCCATGACAACTGCTGATCTAGCCAATAGCAACTATTTGATATCCACCCTTACATGAATTAAATGAAAATTATCACAAAAAAACTTCATTTAACATTTATTTTTCGTTTGATTTAATTTATTTTTCATCTAAAAAAAATTGCGTAAATATCCATAGTCCATAGAATATTTTATGGATCGATGAAAATTTCTGTTATATGCAGTTCGATAAACATATATCGAATGAGTTGAAAAATAAAATCCATTGAAAATTATTATTTTAGATAACATCATGTCAACTGAAGTTGTCAAGACTGCTAAATTAGCATTTGTACCTAAATATGAGATCGCAACTGGTCTTCATAAAGGTCGTAAAGTTGAAAAATTTGTCTCGAAACGTGTACGACCAACACGACGTGTTCAAGTAAATTGCATCGATTAAGTTTTCTAAAACCAAATTTGTCTTGATTTTGCATCATAGAAAAAAAGTAAACATGTAAAATTCGTTCGTGATCTTGTCCGTGAACTTGTTGGTTTTATGCCATACGAACGACGCGCTATGGAATTGATGAAAGTTGGCCGTGATAAACGTGCATTTAAATATGTCAAAGCTCGTGTATGTACAACGAGAGGAAAAGCTTCTGTTTTATTTCTAAACTAATTTTTGTTTTACAGTTAGGAAGTCATCAACGAGCCAAGAAGAAACGTGACGAACTTCAAGCAGCTATTCTTGCACAACGCAAAGCTCATAAATAAAACTAAACTATTTGTTTGTGTTTTGTTATTAAAAAGAAAAGAAATAAATTTTGAACGAAAGATCATAAATAAAATAAACATTTGTTGTTTTGTAGTTTGCAGATAAATGGATAAAACTCCTATATACGATCAGTCGATGACACCACTACCAACGACAACAACAACAGGAGGAAGTAGTGTTTCAC
Source organism: Rotaria magnacalcarata (assembly GCA_900239745.1). Taxonomy (NCBI): domain Eukaryota; kingdom Metazoa; phylum Rotifera; class Eurotatoria; order Philodinida; family Philodinidae; genus Rotaria; species Rotaria magnacalcarata. Next base: position 117,863 of record OENM01000048.1, read on the forward strand.
AATCAAAAGCAATGATTTATATTTGTGGTGAATGTCATAAAGAAAATGAATTAAAATCCACGGATGTTATTCGATGTAAAATATTCGTAGGAAGTTTATATTTGTTATAATTTTCTTTTTCTTTCCATAGGTAATGAATGCGGTTATCGAATATTATATAAAAAACGAACAAAACGATTAATTGTTTATGATGCTCGATAGTTTCATAATTTGATGTTGTATTATATTCAGTATTAAATTTTTATTTAACGTTTTAACCGTGAAATAAAATAATGTGAATTTGTTGTTTTTCCTCAATAGGATCTATATATTTTTTTTATAAATTGTGAGAGTTAACTATTTTATTTTAATTCAAATAATGATTTTCGTATTCACCACATGCTTTTTGGTGAACGCTGCAACATGTGTCTTTTAAAATTATAAAGTTTCTCTTTTCTTTTTTTGAAGTATTTAACACATCCTGTAGACAACTTCTGAGGATAAAATATCTACATGGAAAGACTTTTCTGACCATGAGTCGATTTTCAGTAGAAAGATGACATAGTGTGTACATCGAAGCGGCCATAAACCTGCTATTTAAACTAAATATTGGGATCGAAAGGAATAGATTCTTGTTTAGAACGCAATAAAAAATATCTTCGTTTTGAGCTTGAACCTACTGAAGAATTCAACATAGGTGTAGTGCATATCACTGAATCTATCCTAGAACTCTGTGATTCAAGAACTTGATAATATGTGTATGCAGAAAAATAACCTTCGTAAAAAGTTACACGTCAGAGGAAATGTCCCGTTGTGCCTGAAGTAGTCTATTTACTAGTGTGTTAAGGCCTGATTGGTATAGTGATATCAAGGTTTAGAATAATAATAATGTTCAATTAAAAAAGTAGAATGTAAAAACAGCGGCCGAACAGCTGCAAGGCTAGAAAAAGATATATTTGTTTTGAAGTAGATTAATAAATGAGATAGCTTGTTTTTACTGGGCATTGATTACTTTTGAAAAGCAACTATAACTTGCTAGAGGTTTTTCAATTAACACATATTTGTGTATTCGTATAATGACGTTGATGAAACTACGTGAATTTCCGATTTTAACCCCAAATTTATTGTGCTGGAAAGCATTGTTTTCTCTACGTGTTGACGCATTTTTACTTAACGGTTATAGACATTCAGCAGGTTCGGTAAGCAGATGCAGATATTTCATCACTCTATTTCTTCTCACGTATTAGAGGCTGAATGAAAATATTGATATTTTCAATGTAATTTTATGAATTAAAGAAACATTACGCGTAGCACAAATTATTTTCCCTTGTCAGCTAATTCTTGATTAAGTCGAACCATACGAAAGTCTCTCCATTGTTAGTCATTGTAAAGAATAAGCATCAGCGTTTATTGAATTGTCATAGTTATTATAGTAATACTCTTAAGAAAAAGGTTCATACGTATGCTGTTCTATTATTTATAGAGATTTTATAATAATTAAATAAAGATAAGAAAAACTTTGAAATGGGTTTCTTTGTGTTACCCAGTTATCAATCTTTAACGATATATTTTTATTCCAAAAACATCACGCAAAATGAAGCTGAGATTTACGAGAAGTCAGATAGAAACATTCTTGACGTGACAATGCATTTTATTAACTATTCATCGTAAAAATTCTATATGCAAGTGAACAGCTGTTTTATGAAAAGAAAATAAGAATGTTTTCTCAACAATAAGTCACTTTTGTTTGTTTAATTGGTTTCAATTAAGTAAGGAAGGCGAGTCTTTTATAATCCAAACTTTATTACACTTTTTCAACTATAAGAAAAACTTAAACTATAGCATGACAATACATACTTATCCAGAAATTAATTTTTAACGCATTTATTCAATTAGAAATTTAGTTGACCTATTTGCTATAAATTGCTTATATTATTTCCTATAAAGATTTCGAAGTACATTGAAATTAGTTCGTATTCTTCGTATGCTAAACGTTTACCCTTTTCTTTTAGTCGAAAAACAAAAAGATTTGAATAAAGTCAGCATATTGGGAGAAAAAAATTTATTATTTTTTATGTATCGTAACATGAGATTCATTTGGGAAAATAAATTCGAATATTCTGAACTAAGTCTTATGAATACTAATGGTGCTACCAGTCAGCAGTTTTGCATAATAGAACACATTGAAAATCTGGCTTGTAGCTACTAGAATATATGTACACGTAATTGAGAGAAAGGATATCCTGGACTACATGATTAATTAGTTCAGTATACTCTATCTTACTGATCCAATTTATGAGTAAATCATGATTTAGGGATGATATTAAAAGCACGAAAGAGAGAGAGAGAGAAAGAGTAAAAATACTAATTCTAATTCAGTTGACTGCCTGTTTGGTTTTTTTTCTTCTCTCTATTTTCTTTATATTACTTCTTCTTTTCTTATGAATATATAGAATGAGTTCATTTATATATATATATATATATATGTATCTTTAGCAAAACAATATGAAAATATTAGCAACATCGAACTCAATGAGTAATCCTCCAAAACAAGAACAACAACAATGCATAAGCATCCAGGTACGCGATGATAAATAATTGATAAATGTTAAAGACAATAAGAAAAGAATTTTAAAATATTATCGTTGAATGATGTTTTGACTTTCCGCATAATTGGCACACTAATCAAGGTAATGTCGACCAAATAAAAAGAACACTCAAAGCGCAATAAGTCTGAATGAAACTCGTTGAAGAATACTATGAGAAAAGTCGAATGACGACATGCCCCTATTTACGGTTTCATGTTCAACAAAGACCTATGGTCGATTTAATGGATTTCGTTTGGGCATTTTGAGCTAATGAAGATTTCTTTGCAAGCATAGAAAAATAAATGAATAGATCGAATGAAATACTTGACACATATTTCAAAACCATAAAAATTCAACTATGACTAAGAACTGAAAAACAAAAGAGGAAAATTATTATTGATCAATTATTTTCTCTAAGCGAGTCAAATGCTTGGATGTAAATTTTCTCTTATATGTAACCTTGTCAAAATTCATCAACGATGTGCTAACTTTCTCTTCCTTCATTCTCTCATTCGTTTTCTCTCAGGTCTCCTGTGTTCGCCTCTCAAAAACTGATAGATTGTGATTAGTTTTTTTTTGTTCGGGAATAGTAATGACTGCTTGTGTAATGTTTTTCTACCTTCGAAAGTATGAAATGACATTAAAGAAAAGAATTTTAGATAAAGAAATAGTAATAAAAACAGGAAAAACAACATACAAACTCATCTCCTAATTAACTGACACGAACAAGCAAAATCTGCCATGTTATATGGAAAATGTAAGTCTTTTATTTTTATTCCACCTGATTGTAAGAGTAAATATTGGAAATGGCTTTGAATGTTGAAAAGCAGGTATCAGATTATTGATATTGAAATAAATTGATATTTGGCAATGGTATTTTACGAATTCTTTTCTTTTGTTTCAGTACGGTGATGAAACTATTACTCCTTACCAATCACGGTGGTCAGTTAACGAACTCAAGGAAAGACCAACAAACATCTCGGTATTTTCTCGTATTTATGAAGAATACAGTGATGCTGAACATTTCTTTGAATTTACTCATAAAACAGCTTCGATTTTACTTCAAACGAGTAGACAAAAACTATTGGAAAAGAAAGAAATATTAACAATTTTTTGTTGTTGTTTTATTAGAGACTGCTTCATTTGTATTCGCTGTATCTCTTATTTTACCATTGGTTATGATGAGTGTTGGTAAGCTTTTTGTGAAACATATTCATTCTATCAAATCGTTTTTGAAATTTTTCAAGGCATATCAAATTTAGAAGAATGTCCATTAAACCGTAACATTCCAGTTTTTGTACTGGTTGGTGGTGCCATAGCTTCATTAAAATTACTTCAAGTTCTTTGGAAACAATATAATCGTCGTCGTGGTCCTGCTGAAGAAGAAGCTTCTGATACTCGTAACGGATCGGTATAGTTGATTATTACATATATCATATATTTATTGAGAAGAAAAATATTTCGACTAATTATTGACGATGAAAATATTTGGTATTGTTTGATTCTAATTAAATTTTGTTGATATACAAAAAAAATAATCTTGTGTTAATTCTCTTCTGAGAGTTACAGACTCGAGAGAGTAAATTGATTAATTATCCGATTTATATAACATGGGAGATAAAGTCATGTCAAAGAACCTTTTGACTTTTTAATCATTTGATAGAAAGGTTCGACACAACAATAGAGATAACTGCAAACTTAGGGAGAGATCCCATGAGAAAAGTTTTATTTAGAGAATTACAAACAATAAATATAATGAAACATTTTGAATAACTATACAAAAAGAAAAGTCGATCGGTAGGAGTAGATAAAAATAGAATTTTGTCACGGGAATTATTTAGCTTTCATTAATGTAACGTTTATTCTTGGAAAAAAATTCTTACATTTTAAATTAATTATGACGAGAAAAAAACGCCAAACGCCCGTTTTAGCTATCATGAAAACAAAACATCCAGGGTTTAGAATAGGAAAAAAAAGGAAACGTCGGTACCTAGAAATTTTAACGCTTTCTGTCGATAGATTTCCTATGTGAAACATTCATTCGTATAGAATTATGATTATGAAAAGATGAGCTCATTATGTTTAATTACGTAAAAATCATCGACTTGATTAAAAACATATTACTATAATTGTTTTGCGTGTTTGATAAGTCAAAACTAATCAAAAAAAGAAGATCATTGGATAATTGTCATATTTCAGGTTCATCCTTCCTATTCAAAGTTCATAATAAAATAGTTAAATCAAATTTTTTCCAAATGTTCTCCATCTATATATGTATATATATATGCGTATATATATATTAATTAAGATTATTTTCTTTATCTTAATATAAAAATATTTGTCTTAATCAACATGCGATTCAGAGGGAGTTACAGTATTGATGCCGGAGTACAATCAGATCAAAATTTTTTATATTCTTCTACCAAAATCCAATTATACGGATGAGTTCGAAACCTTTGCTTTCTAATGAGAGGTTTATTCATGTCTATTTAATTATCCGGGTATTTGTATATAAGAGCAATAAATAACTCGATCTTGTTCGACAGGATGTTATCGTTTTATTTAGAGGAATTAATATAAATAATTACTAAACAGTTCTTCGAAATGCATCCTTTTACGAATAATTCTAATGGATGTTATACCAGTATTTACGCATCGGACGAGGTGTCAGCGACCTATTTTTTTAATGCAACCTATGTAGGAGAAACTAATTGATTTGTTTCTATTTCATTGATACGTTTTATGATGAGAAAAAAATACGCAATCGAGAAATTTATTCTATTGAACATAGAGCAAACATAATAGCACGATTAGTAAACCTAGTCATTTAATAACAGAGGAAATTCTTTTAGTTTTTTAAAATTTATCGAAGGTACTAATATTTTTATTAACTCTTCTATGCGTGTACATAAAAGTAGGAGAGAGCAGTACACAAACATTTTTTGGTTCCGATTCCGAAAGTTCTTTTTTTAGTTTAGCAATATCCTGATGGGATAAACCAAAAGTAAGCGAATCACTAAGAAGTGAACAGTTTACATTGTGGTAGGATTTATTTTTCAAAAACAAAAAGTTAATGAAAGATGATGGCAAATCACTGAAATTCGTTGAGATGAAAAAAATTAAAGATCGAACAAATAGTGAAATTATTACTGCAGCATATTTTTTTTATCGTGCATATCGTAGATAACATTCTGACTATTTAACTGTTACACCAATATCTCTTAGATGTTGAATCCTAAAAAAAAACTTTCTCTCAATCACCCCGACTGCGTCCATTTAGATTTATTTGCCAGTCGAAATATTATCCTGCACATGTCTAGTGATGATAACTTATAATAAAGCTTAATGATTGATACATTTCACACAATCGATAGATCAGATTAAGAAAAATCAAGTGATTTCTCTTAAGTCTCAGAAATATAATAGTAACTTTAGTTTTAAAAAAATTTCAATTTAGACATTTATGGATGTTCTCACAACGTTATTTCTTATCGTTTGGTTTATATATGGTAACCATATCATATATCGTTATCGTATACCACATTTTGAACAAACAACTGAAGATCCTGAAAATTGGTGTACAAAAAATGTGTATCTTTTAACTATGATAAGTGTTGCTTATACATATACACTTGTTACACTAACTATATTAATTGTTTTTATTGTTGTATGCACTGTTCATTTTCAAAATCATCGTCGTGCCATACGAGAGACTGATGAAGCCGAATGTACATGATTGATATAAGATTTAGTTGTTTTTCTTTTAATAAATATATATATATATATGCATATATATAATTAAATATCACTGTAGCACACACAGAGGGACACACACACACGCGTGCAAATAAAATAGTGTATTTTTTTATCTGCGAATAGTCAAAATTTGAAATAAAAACGGAAGATATGTCAATAGATTTGTTGTCGATAAACGATAAGATGATGAACTAATTTGAATATCACGTTCAATATAAACAATTGTTGTTTTTGTGGTCGTCGTTGTTGATAATATTAATTGACGAGGAGATACTAAAAGAGAAAAAAGGTTATTCTTACGTAACAAAAAAAACTAATTTGTTTTCAATACTTGTTAATAATCGATTTGAATTTGTCTTAGCTGAATAATGTTTTGAATGTCGATGAGTTTTTTCATTTTTTATTGGTGTCGTCGTTGTTTCTTCTAAAAGATATTTTATTTGAAGGAAAAAAATAGAATAAAACTTCAAAATTCAATAACATACGAAGCACATAAACAATAGATTCCATTCGACCGTGCATATTTTCAGCAATACAATTGTATTGTCCAAAATCATCATCATTGTTCATCTATTCAAATACATATTTGCCTATGAATAGAATACATATAAGTACGCATACTACCTGAATTGTTAATCGACTTGTTGTCATTGTTTGATTAACTCGAGTGTACGTCATTTTATTCTTTTCAATCATTTTGCCATTTTTTTCCCAAGATATTCGAGCAAATGGCCGACCTACTGCATGACACTCAATGGTTACATTTTGATATGGTTCACTTTGAATTAAATCATTATTAACAATGACAACAGGTGAATCTAAATATTTGATTGTGTTTTGTATTTATTCTCCCCTAAAAATTGTTTTTTTACGTACGTTCCACATGGATTGTAAATACTCTATTCGACGCTGGTAAAACACCATTATCAGCAATACATTCAACTGTACGTGGAAATGTATTGGTTATAGACGGAATAAACCATATATTGCTATTATCAGGCGGTACTAACAAACAAAACAAGAAAATGGTTTTAACAATGAATAGATAAGATTAAAAATTAAAAGAGAAAAAAAAGTTCAAGTATACAGGCTACTTGACCTTAGACGGACATCATGACACGTGCTCGATGAAAAAATTTCACATACAAGGGTGTCCTATTGTTCTTCAACTGTCTGTCTGTCTGTCTCTTGCTGTCTTTGCGCAATATGATCAGTATAAGTAGCTTAAAAGTCGATGTGAGCTTGAATGCGTGCGTGTGAATTTGTCAAAGGATGATTGATCAAGGATTGAACACACATACACTCATTAACATGTCTACTTACATAGATCGCCGCTTCGACTTATATCGACGTCACGAATACGCCATCGTATAGTAGGCGTAGGGGTGCCTTCAGCTCGACATGATAATTTTAAAGATGATCCAGCAAGAATTGAATGTAACGGTGGATTTGGAAGAAAATCAACAATACGTGGGGGAACTAAAAATGAAAATTCATTGTTTATATATTAACAATAGGTGATGAAACCTTCTTCATCGAACAAAAAGAAATCACCCCAAAGTTATTGTTAAGAACAAAATAAATTCTTCTGTATCTCGAATATTTTCATAGATACACACACATATCGATTACATAAGTAATACAAAATAAAAAATGTCAAGAAGTTTTTTTTTGTCAAATTATATAAGATAGCTTTCAAAGAATTTTCTAAGCAATTTCAATGTGAACTATACTGTTCATCATCTATTGATTAACATTATAACGGACAGCATGCAGAGGTCACATCCGTATCCGTGACGAAAAGAAAATGTTAATTGTAATGTGTCACAGTATGCAAAGACAAGACACTAATGATAAACATCTTAACCCATTTCTATCATTTTAGCTATTAAAAACAAAGTGTCACAGTGTAAACTATTTTCAACCGTGATTAGCAATTCACATTATTCAATCAGCTATTTTAATTTTAATTACCTTGAACAGTAAGAAAAATTCTTTTCGTTTTTCTTGGTTCTGTATTAATTTGACATTGATATTCTCCTTGATCATCTTCATTAACACGGTCAATTATTAAGTTATACGATCCAACATAGTCAGATTCAAGACGATAATGATCTTTGTTTGAATAAACTGTTCCATCGAAAGCAATCAATGTAAGTTGTTCTTGTACATTTGTTTGATTCCCGTTTAGAATTGATCGATCAATTTTTTGCCATAGAACCTATACACAATTCAATTATTGATTAATTCACTTAAGAGAACTCATCAAATTAGCTTAAGTATCTAGTGGCGAAATTCAAAGATTTAACTATGATTGGTCCACATCTTAGCCTTGTATTCTTAACATTCATTCTTTATTCACAAGAGACATATAATCGTCATCCGCATATGGAAATTTCAAATTTGATTGTCTCATCATCTAAGCAAGATGTTGCAAATAAAAAAAACAAATAATCGTTACAAATACCAAATTACCCATATCGAACAACATATGTATATAAAATTAAAAAAAAAGGAAAACGACGAAGAAAAGAAATCTCTATACTCTTGATCGGTCATTTCAATAAAGATCGATGACCTTGTATGTGTACAATAGGTCGTGTTTGTTTTCTTCGTTAAAGCACTTGATATCAAAAGCGGAAGAAAGAGAATATTAATTTTTTTTTCGGACCCGAAAGTAAATGAATTTTCTTTTTTTTTCGAACGGAGGAAACTTCCGCAAAATGAACAATTCAATAACGTGCAAGGCAGCAAAAAAAGAAGAACGAAGAGATTCGCCGAACGGGCGATGAGTTAATTTATGCCTGGTATCTTCAATGTTTATCTTTGTATTACCACATCAAACCAGACATAGTATAGTTAGATTCTTATCATTGATTGGAAAAGAGAGGGTGGGAGTGATATCAATCTAATTAGCTCATCTTGGATGGATGCGACTATGATAACATACATCACAAATGTTGGTTATCAATATACACACAAAAGTTTGTTGAACCAACAAACAGTACAATTATGGTCTGGCCAACAGATCATATTGCAGTAGACGTACACATAGAAAAAGAAAAAAGGCAATGAAAGAAAGAAAGTGATGACAGAGATAGTGTGGATATATGTTTGAACGAAAAGAAAAAGGGAACAATAATTATGAAATAACTTACTTTAAATGAACGAACTTCAGCCACATAACAAGTTAGCACACATTTTCCACTAACTGGTACTGTATAGTTTTCTGTTGTTGTATCAAAAGCCACTAGAGAACCAGCTAAATTAACAAGGGTATATAGAAATAACATCAACATCATTTTCTTCTGTTCTTCTTTGGACAAGGTGTCAAGTAAAAATGGACAATCATTTTGCTTTCTCTTCTCTTGTTCATTCTCTTTCTCGTTCTGTCCTCTTTTTTTCTTCTTGTTCTTCTTCTCTTTTGCCCTCTCCGTTTTTCCGCTATTCCAAAACATTGAACATTCACCATACATATATAAATATCTTTCAAATAAAAAGAGAAAGAAAAAAAAACTGAAACGCCTGCTGCTAATTATGTCTTATTTCGTGATCGCTGATCTCCAACAAAACAAAAAACTCGCCGAACTAGTTGATGATTACGATCTTCAACAGTGGTCAGTTAATTGAATGATGATGACACATCGGGTGTGGCAGTTTTGAACATGAGAAGCATGAATGAGCTTCTTTGTTTGATCACTCATTTGGAAATAGAACTGACGATGACCAAGGCCAAGAGAGCATATTATATACGGTTGAACAGTAATGATCGTTCTCTCACTTTCTAATCGTATACAGGTAGTGAAGTTGACCGACGTGATTCAAGACGGAAATAAACATACTATACTGCATTTTTCAGACGAATTCTTTCAAGCTGTTCGAATCTGATGTAACCATATGACAATGTAAAAAGAAGAGCGTCTGCTGCTGCTGTTACATCAGACAAGATTTATATAAGAAAACAGCAAAAGAAAATTTATTGAAATTATGCTACTTTAATATCGATTTCATTGTTTTATTCAAACGAATGACAGTTATAGGATATAATTTGTCTGGTGAACAAAGTTATTTCACGAAGAAAAACACTCGAGGCTATGAGATTTTAATATGGATTACAAAAAGCGCAGTTAATCGGAAAAGAAAGTTATATTGTTTAGTTAATCCTTCTCGGTAGATTTACACTACACTACATGAGTTTGTTTTAAATAAAGAAAAGCTACTTCGGAAAAATCATTTTTTTTTAAATAGACGATGAACTGTTTGACATTTTCATTTTATAAGAGATTAATTCGAAACCAAATTAAATCAGTCTATAAATAGACAAAGAAGAATAGCATTTTTTTTATAATGGAGATTTAAATCGTATAAGGATAGGACAATAATTACAATCGTGGGCGAGGCTCAACATAGTGACTGAGTTTTTGGTCGCGTCTTCTTTAGTTCATAACGGTAGCAAAATAAACTCATTTTTCTGTACCTGTCCAGCTATTGCCACCAGTGTCGTAAGCGGACCTCAATTCTCGTTGTTTTTTTCAGTGTATTGTTTTACTTGGGAGTCTCCAGGGAAAATATTTGGGTTCTATGAAGTCTATTTAATTTTAGAAAAAAAAAGCTTATTAATCAATATCGTACTTCAGATGACTCTCAATTTTGATCTAATTTTCGTTTGAATATAATAAAACAAATATCTCTTACAGATTTCATTGAATTTCAATTTATAACTATAAATGGAAAAGCGGGATAATTTATTTTTTGTTTGCATCGAGAGAAAAAGTCATGTCGAAAGAATTATTTAATTATATATTTGATTCGAATGATAGTGTTCTTTTGGAATCTGAATCGATATTTCTTCGAGATGATTTACCTCGAATACCTGCTCCTATTTGTTCTCATTTATGCATACGACATCGTCTACTTCGTCTTAATTATCATATTGCTTCGCCTCATCAATCACAAATTGCTTTATGCAGAAAACATCTACATATACATCGACAAGTAAATGACGATGAAAAACTATTATCTATTTCAAATAAAACTCCAGATATGACTTCTGATACTAATCGATTAACCAAGAAATCTGCCTCAAAACAATAATCATCGAAAATCAGGAGAAGAATAAAAACGAAATTAAAACTATTACTTACAAAGATCTTCATCATCAGTATTACTCAATGATGATTTTGATCTAGGTGAAACACAATGAATCGAAACAATCAATATGAACCATAGTTGTGAATACATATTCTGATGACGAAAAATGACAATTTGTAGAAATGAAGAATATGAAGAAAAAAACAGGAGAAAAAGAAATTGATCAATGTCTCTCTTTATTGAACAATATGATAAATGACGAACGGATGGACCATTCAATTACTGATTGCGCGAGTATGTAGTCGATTGACTCTATCAATAATCATTGTCAGCTTAAGCAGGTAGTACTCGATAGATAATAAAATTACTCGTATATATATATTAGTATACTTATAGTTCTCGTGAAAAGACTTGTTCATTTCAAGAGAAAGAACATCAATCGAATATTAATAGTCAAGTATTTCCGGCTAGAGATGATCATTAGACCGTATGGTTCCCTATGTTCATTCGAATAGAACTCGAAATATACCTCAATGTCCGCTCAATTATAGAATGATGTCATTTTAAGCTTGAGGAAAAAAAGTACATATGATTGATTATTCTCATTGTTATTTTGCACTTGAATGTCTTATGTACATAAATACATGATTAAGTTCAGTGATATTGAGGACGATATACGTAAGAAAGAAGAAAGAAAGAGAATCTTACCATCTGTTTATCACTATATATTGTAAGAGAAACATCATAAGCCTTGTTCTCGATCAAATAGCTCATTTAATTGTGATATACAGTCAAAACAAAACTGGCCCCAAGATAGTGATTAAACTACGCTTGTTGTTAGACTCTCGAGATTTCTGATTACTACTGTTTTATATGTGAGATTGAAAAAAAGCATCAACTTTTTCATAGATTCCTGTTTTTCTTTCTTTTGTACTGATACTAAAAATATAATTTACATAATTTAATGGCACGCAGAAGAATCAATATAATTTTGTGTGCCATTACAGTTTTTACCCCATAGGGGTACGCTTTCACTATTATTAGTAATCCATGATTGTGCAGTTTCTTGAACAATTTCATTTGCTAAATCTTGATGAACTTGATTGTTCTCGTAGATCTTTGATCCAAGTTCTATTTCATCGAGCATAATTTTAATAAGAGCCAGAAAACGTTTTGCAGACTCAAAATATCCATATCTATACAGCATGTATTGCCACATGATTTCAACATATACATTTTGACTACCGAATAGACGAAAAGTACCCATTAGTAGGCTGTCTCTTTTATTAATTTGATCATTCTTGACTGCAAAACAATTCGAAGAAAAACTTAATATCATAAGTATAAGTTTAACAAGTGTGATATCAGGATCAAGTCGTAAGCTGATTAATCTTACACGTTCGACACTATGAAAGCCATATAGGGGTACCATAATACTTTTGCTTGTTGCACTATCAAGAAAATTGCATTGATGACATATAACCATAGAATAAAACGTCCAAACACCGCCCATATTTCGTTTAAGAAGAGAAAATTGTTCATCAGTTGTCATTATTCGAAAATCAGCAGTTGAACTAACAGTTAATTGCAGTGATTGACAAATTGAACTAAACATATTTTGTGCTTGTTGTACACTGTATTGCACATCTAGTGAAACATTAGTAAGAAATTCAATTGTACTTTGTACTTTAGATAGAGGACTAAATGAATCAAATGCATGAATCACATTTGATAATAATACCCAATTTTCTGGACATAGAGATGATACGTCTTTCGATAGAAGATTTAATGGAGTTCGTATTCCTTTAGACTAAAATGAAAATAATTCTTTAAATTAGTAAACCTGATTAGTCTTTCATCTGTAAGAGATTGCCATCAGTGTTCGACATAGGTCAAATTCTTGTGACTCGACTCGAATTATCCACTGAGTAAACATACTGCTATCAATTATTAAATTATACATATTTGTTTGAACTATTGACATGAAAAGAAGAAAATATTATTCCCTTTCTAACATCATTCACACTCTCAATTCCAATAAATTTGTGAATACTGTCCATAATGGACAGAAAAAATAGCTTTCATTTCGAATGTCATGAACGATAAAAATAATATAGACCTACAGCTTTAACTTAGGTTTCATTGATACTTTTTTATTTGATTCTAATAATAAACGATGCTGCAGTTGACTTTGTAAAAATTAAGTCATAACAGTTTGTTACGTTTTCAGGTTATGCACCTTTTCATGAGATCCCTAGTTCGAATTCGAATATAAATGGACACCCAACTGTATGGTATCACTTCGAAAATAAGTGATAGAAATAGATTTAGTTTTAGTTTTAAATTTAGTTTAAGATGGAGTGAGTGTGGGTTGAGAGGGACTAAGAGGTAACTGTGGATGACAGTGCCAGTAAGGGGTGGGTACTTCAAATGTGATTGTAAGTGATGGATACCATGGAGGAGTGCTCAAATGTGGGTGCGGGTACTCGGGGTGGTACCTGAGTTGTATACCTTGGGGTGTGGGCGTGGTTGTAGGGGTATATATATATATATTCAGATGTCGCATATATTGGAAAGTTAAACTAAAACTAAATCTATTCCTAGGTTTAGTTTTAGTTTAACTTTTTCGTTTCTCCATTTATATTCGAACTCGAATTAGACAGCTACTCGTCAAGCGTCGTATTGTAAGACTTAATGTAAAATTTAAGAGGCGACGATTTTTTGAACGCTCCTATCTGGCTTGGCTAGATCTTACATCTAATTTGTTGACCTGGGATTCGCTGAAATTTTACACGCGTTATACGATTGTTCAACGAATTTTATATATCTTGATACGACGTTTAGAATTTTCCAAGAAATAATTAAAAGTAAATATTATGAAAGCGCCGAAAGAGATTGATTTCTGGCCATCCTAGATTATTTGTATTTTTATCAATTCCGAACAATCTAAAACTTCGATTTATTCAATTGAACACGTGAATCATTTCTGAACAGAATTAAATTCTACATCTGACAAAAAAAAGTAAACATTTGATAGACAAAGTATGACTTTCGAAGATACATCCGAAAATAGTGCTGCATGTCAGTTTCCAGACACTTTGAAAAAGTCTTGGAAAACGCTAGAGCACAAAGTTCTCTCTCTGTTGAGTTTATATAATTACTTCAACTTTCGTGTCGGACTTGACAAGCATAGGTTTACAAAAATCGCCAGTTCTTTGTGATAAATAGGGCATTGCAGTTCGACGATTGAGTAGGTGTCAATTTTGCACCGACAACAAAAACTAATTTAAAAAACAATAGAGTAGACAGTTCTGCAGAGCGAAGCCTTAGTAGTGTCTTATATTTTATACAAAAGAAAATAAAAATATCCCATTCGTTAATGAGTCATCGATTATAATCTTAAAAATATTTTTGCATCGATTATTAATTAACTCGAACTATAGAGAATATTTTTTCACTGTAAAACTTTTGCGAACTTTGTTGAAAATAGTTCTCTGTTGATTAGAATTTTCTTACCGATCGTTTTCTTATAATAATTTCTTCTTTTCGAATCCGATATGTATGCATTCCAACAGCAAGACATTTCGTAAAACGACATGCACTACATGATTTCCTCGATTGTACTGTAATATGACAATTTTCATAAAAAGCACATTTAGGAATATTCTGTAAAAGCAGAAAAATTAAAATAATACGATATTGAAAATAATATACAAACTTCAGGATGAAAACCACGACGACGAAAGAAGGATTTACACGATGCACATGATAAAGCTCCATAGTTAGAAATAAATGCAGTATCTCCACACACTTGGCAACGTTTATTTTCGTTCAGCTGTTCATACATGACAAGTTTGTTAAATTATCTAAAAGGTTTAACAAATATTTTTTCTCTATCAGCGAAAATAAATTTCAAAAAGCTTAGTTAACGATGAACTATAAAGTAAAATATAGTTATACGAGGTACTATTGAATTGCGCGTCTTGCCTATGGATACGTTTGCTATAAAAAAAACAGTGATAGGTGTCCCACGTGTAGACTCGAGTAAAAAGCATAAATATGATTTACTGTCGTCAATATCGAATAGAACAAATGTGTTTGTAAGTAGAAATTGAATTTTACATTATCTACAGATTAGTGACTTTTATCATTTATGTTTAATGCGTCCCAAAGTCTTCGTATTTTGAAATATAAAATAATCCAAGAGATTAAAAACAAAATGAAAAATAGTGCTTCATTTGTAAAATGAATAAAATATCTTCATCGAATATCATACCCTAACTTTTGCTGATAATATGAAAGTTATACTCTCCTTGAAATGTGTCTAATATATGAAAGTTTATGTCTAGGTCATTCTTACTCAAAAATTGTACTCAAAAAAAGAAAACAAGGAGATATGCATCTATTGCATAAAATAGTCCTATTGATAATTCGACAAAAGAAATAAAGTTGCACTCGTTCATTCTTGAAAAAGAATTTTTGATAAGATCATAGATAAACAACTGCGATGCTTTACTTACATATGTGGTCAGTGTGCCACACAAGAACTTTACTCGTGTACTTCTTCTTCGATTCCTAACTGAATCACGATATATATGATGAGTGTCAACGCATAAAAACTTATTATGCTAAAAACCGAATAGTATCAAAATTTTACCCGTTAACTGTAGATGTCATCATTGCCAGTGTTGATTTCGAAATAGTAACTAACTGCTTCTATTACACTTGTCTTGTATCTTTACGTCAACGAAATAAATCGATTCTAATTTAAAATTAAGTTTATTATTTTAACTGAATCATTAGATTTCGGTTATTCTACTTACATATGAACTCGATATTATTGAATCTCTTCTAACTTTGTGTAATAGAATATTTCTATGACAACTATTTCTTACGTCATTAACTCATTCAATCTAAGTCATATGTTAAATAGAAACTCTCGCTCTTTCTTTCATTAAATGGCGTATATAAAATACAAGACAACGTATCGAAAGACTTTCTAGCTACGGAACCAACAGTTCACTTTGAATTACAAAATCATAGAACAAACTTTTCTAATGTTCCAAGATATCATATCAAAAACGTTTTTTGTTATATGAAAAAAATTTGTTCAACATAATCAGATTTGTTATCAAAAATGTATGATATATAGCAAGAACGTAGAAAACTGACGAATTTATTTATATCATAAATCTCCGAATAGCTTTTGTTTTCATGCAAAAATCCAGTTCCGATTCATGCTCAGGATTCTATAGCAAAAATTAGTCAGCTCTATTCAAAGGTTTATCACAAATAATTCATACACTTGTCTATCCTTATTTCAAATAATATCATATGTTTGTGATAGAATACCTTGCTATTATAAGCAAATACTAGTAGAAGGACAAAACTTTTGTCATTCAGGAATATTTTATATTTTATGCAAGTGTCATAATCGCTCATTGAATTTCGCATAATAGAATCTTTCTTATAGAGCTTTGATTATTTTATTTTATTTTATGTTATATAATTTAACTTGAACTGCTGCTGTTTTTAACAGAATAAAAAGGAGCTTATTTCACGACTGTTTTATGCTCTATATAAGCATGAGCAACATCATCTGTAGAACAATATTTTATTTTTTTCTCATATATAAAATTTGATGGAGAAAATAACAAGCAGAAGAGAATTAAGTCATAGAAACGCTGCATAATATTAATCTATGAAAAATTAATTTTGGTTCAGTCACATGAATCCGGCTGCCAAGTCGAATAACAACTCATTTTTGATTATGAAATTGATAGTTTCCTTAAAAGATGAAGTGATATATATATACCGCTTAACGACCTTTCCGAACCATTAGCTTCGTTTATCGGCAAAAATCAATCAGTTAGTGTTATGTAGGAACTCGGTAAAGCACAAATTGAACAAGTTTTTTTACATTCTTTTTTTTAAATGATTTGATAGAGCTCGCCCGTTTGAATATCAGAATATAGTAGTTCGTAACGTATTTATACGATACTGTGATAATGAAATTTAGAATTATTTCATAAAAAATGTCAAAGAACTTCATATAAACTGAAATACTGCTAACGTACCAATGCAGATTCATTGTGCTCGATCGTAAACCAATGAATGACGACAAAAAACTCTATATGTTTATGACGAGCTTTTACAACAGCCCTATATAGTGCACACCTGCGCTTATTGAATGTAAATAGTATGTGACGGTAAATAGTCATAGACGTTACTATGTAACGCTAGTCAAGACTTGAGCTGAGCATAATATTTTTGTAAAATCGGTAAAGCTCGTAAGATCTCTACAAACTTATTAAAAATCTTCATGAATATAAAGAGGAAGAAATAAAAACGAGACCTTGAACCTTCTTACTTCTCATCAAGGAACTCTCTAGAGTGCATACCTCTTGTGTTTTGATTAGGTATCTTTCATTGATCGGCGGGCCATCACGAGGCAATTGCCACACCTGAGATTATTATTTGTGGCATATATCTATCTGTGTATATGCATACGTCACACCCAAAACATCATTTTCTTTAAAAACAAATAGGCGTTGTTATTTATTGTCTCACCTCCATACATGACACTGGCCCACCCATGCTTCATCTAGTTCAATTACACCAGTATGATTTACAGTTGATGAGAAAAATCCTTAAAGTTTGCCAATATGATGCTACAATTGTTATAACGGGAATCTGCAAATAAATATCTCTATTGTGAATAATTTTCTACAAAGATTAATGGATAAGTTTAAGTTTTTGCTAATATCAAAGAAGAAAAAGATTAAGAGGAATTTGAGAAACAGATGAATCAGTAGCTTAAAAATTTGGATGTATTGCGCGAGTTCTGTTTCGAACATCTACATGCGACTTCTACTGTGTGTTCTCTAATAGGTGAAGTAATGATGAGTAAACTCAAAAATGAAATAGTTCAGATAAATATTGCGACTTTCGAAGTATATTAAAAATTAAAAGTGAACAATATTGATAATATCATAGAATTACTTCGAGTTTATCTGTGAAGAATAAATAGTTTATTTCTAAACTTTATTGTTGTCCATATTATATATAACTTTATCACTCAAACAGACAAAAATTTGAAAAAACATGTTTAAATGCTCAAATCAGACCCGCGATTTTACAAGCAAAAATATCTCTTACCGACTATATTGATCTTGATAGTCCTTTTATTCAAATCTACATATATTTGTTACGATTGACATGAGTTTATACATTAGTCAAATATTTTTAGTAGAACTTCATCATATTATATTTTGGAGTTTTACACCCAATTAAGAAGGTAAAGCATACTTCTTCATTTCCAGAAAGTCTCAAAATTTCAAAAATGTGATGAATCAGTTCGATTTCTCGACCCCGAAATTCTACGATCGACCTTTAAAAAAAAGCGCTAACTTACCAATCTACCATGCATTGACTAAAACATTTTGAAAATTTTGATCGTGAATTTTGTAAACATTCCATGTCTTCGACTGAAGAAAATTCGACGTCGCTGAAATTTGCCTGACTCATAGAGAAGACCATTAAGGTGATCAAAATATGTTATTGCACAATAGTTAAGTAATACTTGATTAAGAGTCACGTGTGAATTTGCTTTATTTACACTACTGTACCTGTGTAGCACATATGAAAACATAGTGTGAAAGTACGCGTTTTATATCTTGGAGGAAATCAATGACAAGTATAAATGCCAAATCCGTCAGAGCTTGAATGCTAAGTAACAATGAAATACAAAATAAAACAATGCAATGCTTTATAGAATATATGTATAACGGGTGCCCCATAAAAAATGACCGATTTTTCAATTTAATATTTTAATCTATAACTAGATGGTATTCGAGTTTTACTCGTATACGAAATGCGATGATAAGCAGGAATCTGAATCTCCTACAAATAATCTTCAATTCAGAGAAATGTTGAATCGTTTTTATGTAGCCATAATGGTATTCATCACTGAGAAAACTCTAGTCTTACTTAGCAATACATTCTTTGTTTTTTTTAATATATATATTTGATTGTTCCCATACTTGGGTTAACAATTAGAAAAAATCATTGTTTAGCACTACATAGAGACAAAAAAGAAGAAGAAGAGAGGAGAATGAAAAAGAGGAGAGAGAAAGTAGGTTATGGGGGGATACAATGGGAAAGTATTTTATAATAGATTGTTCTAGAAGAGAAGAGGTGGTCTTGAAAAAACAAAAATATCTTTTGTGTGCATTCACGAATGAGAGATAATCGAAATATGTATGACTAGCTTTTTTATATAGTCTGTTTCCAAATTTACTATTTTTCCTCATTCCCATACTCTCATAATATGTTTTTGAAGGATCTGTAGCAATCAAAAAAGCTGTCCATGTTTGTCTATATGTGTCGGCTTCGGGTGCTTCATCTAGATGCTTCTGGAAAAGAATCCAATATTTATAAACATAGTCTCTTAGTGATAATTCTCGACTCAAGCATAACGTTGTGTAATCTTCATAGTCGTGCAAATTGTATACCAATCTTAGACCTGTTCCATATATGTACTCAAGTTTTTGTTTCTGAATGTTTGTGAAATAAAACCATGTTGATATCAACCATGTTATGTGAGGAAATGAAAATGCACAGAACAGCTTCCAGGTCGAAAAAGCACGGTCGTAAACGACCGTATACGGTGAAATACGACCGTATTACCTGGCTCCGTATTTCGATCGTATACGACCGTATTTCACCGTATCACAACACGGAGAGTCATAGTCGTAATACGGAGTCAGGTAATACATAAAAATACGGTGGTATGCGCTCGTTTGCAATCGTATACGGGCCGTATTTATCCATATACAGACTCCGTAAAGCTCGACCTAGTGCTTTTTTCTTATTTTGATTTCATTTTTAGGTATCGTTTTAAATATTTTTCTTAGTACGCTATAACTGTTCATTAATTTATTTAATCGATTTTTTATGTGTTTATCTACTCCTAGTTTTGTACCTATCTCTTCTCGTAAAAATTTTAAAGTTTTGACATATTCAATTTTTGCATTTTTATAATATATTTCCGGTCTTACAATGGAAGGTTGGGAACTGTTAAGCAGTAAAATTGACCTTGTTCCGGGGAAATGATCACTCTCATCGAGAAACTAACGTATTTAAAAGATGAGCTGCCCATGGCTTACCTGGACAGAGATATTCGATTTTTCAGTAAGCTTTCTCTGCAGGACCTTACTTTCGAAGCAAAATCAAATTTTTGAATTTCGACCTGAAACTTTGTAAACATGAAAACCTCAATGAGGCTAGCACATAAAACAAATTTCAGCATTTTTGAACAATCTTTCATTGAGATATGAAATTCTCAAGATATGCAACTTCTATAGAAAAACGCCAATATTTTCAGAGATGGACATCTCGAAGAGGATTTGTCGAAAAATGCTGAAATTTTTTCTGTGAACTAGCCTCATTGAGGTTTTCATGTTTACAAAGTTTCAGGTCGAAATTCAAAAATTTGATTTTGCTTCGAAAGTAAGGTCCTGCAGAGAAAGCTTACTGAAAAATCGAATATCTCTGTCCAGGTAAGCCATGGGCAGCTCATCTTTTAAATACGTTAGTTTCTCGATGAGAGTGATCATTTCCCCGGAACAAGGTCAATTTTACTGCTTAACAGTTCCCAACCTTCCATTGTTAGAGATACATTCTTAACCTTTTCCAGTCGGCTCCCAGAAGCGACATAGTTAAAACTCTTCTTCTGCATATATTTTCTTATCCTGCCATAGAGATAGCAAAAAACTATTTCTTAAAATTGAACGGTACTTCTATGTTGAATGACTGTATGTTGTCATTTGGCAACAGCCGGCCGTAAAGGGTCAAAACTTTGGAAAATTTATTTGTCGTTGTCGACCATCAAAATTCACTATTTCGCGTCTTTTTCATTTAATTCTTCAAGAAAAGCATAAAAAATATATACGATACACCTGCATAGTTGCTCCGCGATTCAAATCGACTTTTGTATGAAAAATTTGAGATACGTTGAACTTAACGAGTGAGTAGTTTTATGGCTTTTTGTGTTGGTGGAAATCACGATAGGTATTCTTGTAGATCTTTTATTTCTCTACATCCATGCCGATACGTAAATCAAATATCTATTTCCATACCAGTTATTGAGAGCTACAATACTATCATGCTGACTTTTTTTTNTTTTTTTTAAATTTTGACCCCTCACGGTCAACTGTTGCCATTTGGCAACATCCATACCTCTTATTGTCAGTACTCATTGAATCATCTCTTTGAATGATACAATATACAATAGATCAAATAGGGGAAATTTATCACTCGTAACCTGTGGGATTGAATGCTTGAGGGTACCATAAGAACATCTATTATGATTCAGTTGCTCTATAGGAGTATTCAGGAGGACTCAAGTAATTTTCTCAGATGAACATTTTTGTTTTGTTTCACGGGCTATGAGTGCGTTTTAAAATATCTTGTAGTGATTATTGAACTATTGATTCACTATCTATCGGCAGTATAGCTAGATCTTTCTTAAAATATTGACACGATGCGATGTTGCCATTTGGCAACATCCCGTCGTATAGGGTTAAATATCCATTTTGATTGAGCAATTAATTATCTCCATGATTCATTCTCTAAGATCAGCTGTAAATGAACAGACTATAGTGGCTAACATATGTTGATGACGTCATTTTAATTATCTCGAAACAAATTTCTTTCATTTTCGTCATTTTGGAACCAAATTTCTGAATGAACAGAAGTTCAGATTGAAGATTCCAAGACAGGTGGAAGAAGTTCGATCTCGACACTTCTATCTTGTGGTTAAATGAGGTTTTTATCATTTTTGGTTCTCGAGATCATCGCGTCGCAAAACGACGAAAACGATGCGTACGATCTCAAGTAAAAAGAAGAAAGAATAACTAGATGGTACCCGAGTTTCACGCGACTACGAGATGCGGTGCGAAGCAAATACGCGTTACGTGAAGTCATTTTTTTTTCATTACATCATTCTAATCATCTGGAATCCTAAAAAGGGAAAGTCATTTCAAACTGATGTTTTTT
>OENM01000048.1:148843-191672 GCA_900239745.1 Rotaria magnacalcarata
TATATATATATATATATGTCGTAGGCCAATCTAAAATGCAGGCCAATCCTAAATTGGCCTAGGCCAAACTAAAATTTGAGTTTGGACTAGTCCAATCTTGAATTGATGCAATTCTATTCAGTAATATATAAATAAACTTTTAGATAGACGTTGGATTTGAGCAATTTTTTGAAATCATATTCATACGATGTCAATTTGCTTTGCACAATAGTTTTTGGAAAGATTAAAGTAAAATTTTAGGAGTTATCAATAAATTTCTGCAGGAGAACAAGTTTTATGAAAAATTGTTAATAAGTCTTTGAGTCTAAATTTAGCTTCTTCGTGAATGTTTGTAATACATAAAACGATGTTATCTGAACATGATTTCAAAAAATTGCTCAAATCCAACGTCTATCTAAAAATTTATTTATATATTACTAAATAGAATTGCATCAATTCAAGATTGGACTAGTCCAAACTCAAATTTTAGTTTGGCCTAGGCCAATTTAGGATTGGCCTGAATTTTAGATTGGCCTACGACATATATATTCGAATTTTAGAAATCATCGGAAAGTCAATTTCAACCTTTTTATTCGATATCAGTGAGACCATAGTTGTTAGATTTTTTCTTTTAGTTGTGTAGACCTCTTAATTAAAATAGCCACATGAAGTTATTATTCGTATGAATTTTAGATTATGCTTCTATTTCTGTAAATCGAAGTTGACAGTTTACTGAGTTGTCCTTAGAGTATTTTGAGTACTCTAACTGCAATACTGATACACATTTTATAGAGTTTATTTATTTGCATGGACTAGCTGTGTATGACTGAGACGAAAAATAAATTTGTTTGCGTTTCATTGCTGATAAACAATCAATCTAGTGAAGCTTCATTGTGTTGAGTGATGATAAATAAAGATCGTGAGTTTAATATGTCAGATGTCATAAGTTTTAGTCATATTTCGATATATTTAAATAAGAGAACAATTATAGAAATTTGATTCTTCTCATCAATAATTCAATGAAGTTCCAACATATATGTCTTGTAATAATATTATGAAATCAGGAAAACATCGTACAGATTACAAAAATTGCTATGAACGTAATCATTCTAGAATTAAAATTTAGAACATCCTGTAATTATTGTTGCCGATTACAGAAAAGTTAATTTATTGTATTTATTTTGGGACAATGATTGTTAATTTTATTAATTATTATATTTCAGGAAGTAATTTATCTATCAGAAGAGTCATTACCAATACCAAGCCAGTAGCACATACACCGAGCATCTCTCACATCTATGATAAACCGCTTCTGCTCAGATGTCTATCATATAACCGAGAAGAGTATAAGTTTAAATTACTAATCCTACATTGTAAGATTTCTTAGGAATCCTGCTTTAAAAAATTATTACTGATTCAACTATAAATATTTCTATATAGCAGAGTATTGTCATATTGTTGTCTTTGATTTTTGTACAAGAAAATATAGAGAAACAAAATAATCTAAGATCATTACATACAAACTAATGGTAGTGCTAATAAAAATTTAGAAAGATAAATCAATTAAAGATATGCGACTCAATATTTTCTCAACACTTTTCTGTTTTTTTGAATCAGTAGAAATATTACGCACTTTATGTATCTCTAAAAAAAATAATATTAACAGTATAAATTCATATAAAGTTCTAAATGTATCTATTTTCCCCTTAAACGAAAAAGCTAATTTTATTAATTCTACTTCCGGTACATTAAATTCTATTGATATCTTCAATCAACATTTACCAAGGTCTATTTTTTAACAAAAAGACACAGAACCATTTAATGTTTATCTGCTAGCGAGACTCTTGGTGAGTGGTTTATTGTAATTGTTATACACGAATAAAGACATGATTTTGATGTCTTTTATTTGAAAGCCGTACTTGCCAGTAAAGATCAATTGATTTTGTAAAATTTTTACTTTACACTATCATCAAAATCATTAGAGAGTAAAACTGATGACAACAAGAAAATGTTTCTCAGGTTATCAAACACTATTTTCATGACTTGTCTTATTTCCATTTTTTCATTATCTTATGTTCTCGTAGCAAGTATAATATTCGCTCAGTTATAGTAATGAACTAATTATTCAATGAATGGATCTCAAGAAAATATTTCCGTTTCTTTTCTCTATGACATTTTGCCTATTAGTACATATGTCTATTCAGATTTCTCTTTTAGGAATATAAGTCAAATCTTATGCAATAGCGATAACATGTCAAGTAGAAGAAGAAGAAAATGACAAACTATGTGAGAATAAACTAATAGAAGATACATTTTTAATTATATGAATAAAAATAGGCGTAAAGCAGATTTTTCAAGAACGGAAAATGGTGCGATGGAGATCCAACGCAAAAAGAAACAAATAAAAAAGATGACACGCTATAATCAATAGTAAACAGCACTATCCAGTATGTACCAAGCTACAATAAATTAATCTGGCTCTATTTGTATGCACACGGGCGATAGAGCAGTGATAAATAGGTTTTATTCCAATAATATCGCTTTGTTAAAGTTCTAGGTTCGTACATATCATATTCGTTGCTAAAAATATAATATAGACCCTTTTTTCATTGTAAGGAAATTTAAAAACTTTGAATTGATTCACCTCAATAAATATCCGAAATATTGTCTTTTGATAGAAAAATTTTAATAGCAATGACAATGCCTCACAGCAATATTTCATAATTAATAATACGTGCTGTATCTTTCTGTGAGATTAACGACGATTGATATCCTTTGTTTAGATTTACCTATGCTACTTCAATAAAAATAATTATTATTAATCTTGATTCATTTTCTAACTGAATTAAAAAATAAAATCTATCATGAAAAACAAGATTACAGTTGAAATCATCGTATTTTCTTATTAATAATACGCGAAGGAAAATAATGACTTTCTATGAGAATTCTTATATTTTATAAATAAACTTCAAAATAATTTCGAATTTAAAGGATAGCAATTGCAATCCTTTTATCTACATTTACCTATGCTCCTAGTCTACACAACCTGTGAATTAGTTAACCGCGAAACTGAAATCTGCTGGAAAATTATCCAGGGGACACATTCGATTAAAAAAACCAGTCTTCGGATTACTTTCCAAACTTACTGACATGATAATCAATAAAACATTCTGCCTTCTGCAATCCTTTTTCAAATAGATGGAATTATTATTAGTTTAAATAACTTCTCGGCATAATTTTAGCTAAACATTAAAGTTGAAATCGGTACGGTAATTGTGTTTTTCTCGGAGAATAAAACAACCTTTCATTAACAGTGGATTTTGAATGAAAAACAGGTTTAATCATATGGTTGACGGTGTGCTCTCTAGTGGAAGAAACAACTTCGACTCAAAGGGAATTCTATTACAGTGAGAGCAAATTTAGATCAGCAATATACAAAAAAAGAAGTAGAATATCATTACTGAACGTATTCTTCAACTATTTATATCTAAAAACATACCATAGATATATGAGCTAAGAAGTTAATTTTGAAATTGTTCTGCTTTTTGATTCGATACAAAATTACATATTGTATAATTTTTTGGTCACGGAGTAAAAATATTATCCTTCATCATAGGCATATATCAATAAACTCAAAGTCCGATTATAAGCTACATATTTGAGAATATATGTATATATAGGTCAGTTATGTCACAGATTTTAATCTGATCAGCTTTGTCATCATAACTTAGAGATTTGATTAGTATTTTGTGACTGTTAAATGAATAGAATATCTTACCATTAAAAAAACAAATTCATTTCTATGAATACTGAAATATGATTTCGTTTCCTAGATAACATGCATCATTAAATCAAGTATGAGTAAAGTGTCATCAAAAGAAATCTATTGACGACATTCGGATGTGCTTTTTATTATATCCTAGTTGTTAATTTCTTATTTAATTGGCGTTCTTCTTCTTCTTCTTCTTCTATTATCACAAGAAATTCTTTTAAAAGTGCATCGTTTATTTCTTTTATTTATAAAACTTGCGAAGCTATTAGCATCGATGAACTGAAGCGAGTAAATCGCAGTATATTAATATAATGAGTCGTACACATCGATGAATGTCAGTCGAACTCAGTATTTGATTTTTGACAGAAAGAAACGTCGCACTCGAAACAACCGACTCGACATTCCATTCTATAGAGTGAACTATAAATAAGAAAAAACTAAAAATGTATTATAATTTTTACAACACATGAAATTCTAAGAATGATTTGTTTTGATAATGCAAAAAAGAAGATTAGAAACAAAAATGTTAAAGTTATTTAAAGAATTCAATACTTTTTAACTTGTATGAAAATCGTACAAGGAAGAACGGCAGATTTTTGGTATTTTAAATCCCTCAAAATCGGAAACCCGCCTTTTCCCCTTGAAATCATATGTTATGTTTATTTTTAAGTTTGGTATTCTTTAAAGACAATTGGAACAAGCATTTTTTAATGAAATAAAATCCGTTTCTGTATGCGAAGAACATAATCAATTCTTACTAAACTTTAGATTCTCTGCCAATAAATAATATGGCAAGAGTGAATGTTATTTGACGCTGTCTTTTGTCAAAGGAATTCAGTAAATGAATTCAACTTTCATCCTCGTTTCCACATTGTATTTAATTACTCCCATTAATATCTCTTCAAAAACACAGATACTGAATAAATAGACTTTATGATACGAGCAGCATGATGTGATTTTTTTTCATTTCATGTGCAACTATTGTAAGAAACGATAAAAGCCGAATAATTTCAATGTCATGATCTAATTAAATAACGATATGTTTTTGTTTTCAGTAACATGTTATTTCCTGTGGCAAATATTGATACTTTTTCATTTAAGGAATCAGTAAATAGTCTTCGAGCGACAAAATAGAGTCCTACCACGAAGTAATATTTTGCAATAGATGAACGAAGTATTTCATAAAACTCTTTGTTGAAATATTGTTTATATTTTTGAATCGTGTTTCTGCAAGAATACAAGTTAGCATTGTCTTTTACAGGAGAGAAAAATAAAACTAGTTTCCGACGATCGATGGACATGCACACCAATGAGTCGGTCTTTTTACAAATTATCAATTGAAGTTCAACAGCGATCATGTGGATGCAGCATACTATAAAATAAAGAACTTGGACGCGTAAAATTTTTACTGAAATTGTTTTTATTACGAGAACACTTCTCAGTTATTTTGAATATTTGCAAGCACATGATAATGCTGAAGATAAATTAAACGGAAGATCTAATAATATACACGTTCCATTGTTCATCAAGATTTCCCAGTATCGATGGACTTATTGAAAATATAGTCTACATTTACCAATGATCATCTTAATCAGATTTAATAAGTGAAGAGTCGATGTTAGCAGTTGCGGAACCTTCGATAAAAATCTGCTACTTGTAGGTGACATTAAGAGAACTCCGATGTCATCGGCATGCAACAATAGATTTATCCACAGACTATTTTCATTTCCACCTGCTCTCCTCATGTTTGTTCTTGAGATACTCGCAGGTCCTACAAGGCCAGCTGAATTTTCTAATTTTACATTTCAATTATTTGATCTATTTTCATAAACTTGACAAAATTTGCTTCAGAAATGAACAAATATCATCATAATACGACTTCTTTTTAATTTTATTGCTACACATTTTATGCAAACATTTGGTTTTTCTTTTGTTTTCCATTCTATACTTTCCTGATCGTGCATCCGACAGTTCCCTCTTTGAATAGTGCTTGGCTCTTTTCATAAATCAAAGTATCCCAATAATTAGAACGTTCTGTTTAAGCAAATACTTCCTTGTTCTATAACAGTATTTAAAGAATCCAATTTTTATAAACTACTAAAGACTTTTGAATTCAAAATAGATATCGACAGATTGAATGTCTACAGGGAGAGAGAGAGAGAGAGAGAGAGTTTCCCGATTCAAAATTATGTATTTTTTGTCGTTGGTTCTTGAATAGTAGTCTCAAAAGTTTATCTACATTAGTATGGTGCTTCTGAAAATATGTTTATTATTTATCTGATTACAAAAAGTTGAGTTAATAGATCTGTAGCGAACACTAGTCTCAAACTTCTTGTACGTATTCAGAAAAGTTAATTAACCAAAAAATGTATCCAACGAGGCAAACTTCTTATGCAGGTCGTTTGAAAGATGAACTGAAGCATGTATCTTTTATGCCCTATGTATATTTAACAATGCATATAAAACTTCTACGAATGTATTATAAAGTAAGAACTTAGAATCTTGTTCATTTCTGCTTTGTTTTTAAATTGAATAGCATTCATAACGTTTTTTTGAACTTACGTGTCTATAGAATTATTATTAAATAAATAAAATGTAGTAAAAAAAAATATATTTTATGAATACTTTTTTGTTCTACTTGTATCATCCAATAAAAATAAACGATCATCGAGTAAAACGCTATTGAAAATTTCTAGTTATCCTAGAGAATTCTATTTTGAATATAAATCATGTTATATATAGTATGAAATATATTTCATACTAGCCATCTGACTAAGAAATAACATTGCATATTGTAACAAAAGAATCATACTGGGTGAATCTATGCTACTATTTTATCATATTTCAAACAGAGAAAAGATAGCTATAAGGAAGGATAAAAGTTAACAAAATAATTTTTCGTTCTCTCACTATTTTTATCAGTTTGTGAATTCTTTTGTACAATCGTACTTTAATATATTTATTGACCAATCGATAGTAAAAGTGCATTTATAAATGCCTGCACTAATCATGACGTTATCATATGAAATTTACATGTTAATAATCAAAGTCTTTGTTTTGATTATATCTTGTTTATAATATAGAAGTATTTTAAGCTGATTTAATTTTTCATGCCATCTCAGTGAAGATTTCTTTTAGCATCATGTATAATGAACCAATAGATCGATGGCTAATTAATATTTTGATATTTGACTACATTAATATCTTCTATCAAGTTATACATATGCCAAAAATACCTCATTTGGTGACTGAATTAGGCAGCTCCAAAGTAGCTTCGATCGCGATGAGACCAAATTTTAATTTGTGATGAAGACGGGACTTACAAATTTCCTATACTAGTCCCGGTACATATTCTGTTAAGAACTTTTATACGCGATTCTTTTGTTCTGAATGAGGATCTACAAATGAATCGATTTTCTGATAAAACTATAGATTTACAAAATTATTTTTTGTCAATGCCAGGAATGTCTTGTAGATTTTGACTTTTTGGCATCACAGAAGCTATTTTTCAACAAACAATGAATGAAGGTCACTGATTTCGATGTTGCACCAATGCGAGAATAGTGAGTTCTGAAGAAAAATTTTCAAGTCAAAAGAATAGATCTAATAAGCCCAAAAACAACAAGAGGGAATCAAATCATTTAACTACTCGTTCAAGTCTTTCTAGTGAGTAATGGCTTAATGCCAAAGCGGCTGCAAATATAATATTATATGTTCACTCAGATAGTAGAATGTCTTATGTCTATCGTTGATTGTTCGCCTTTGTATGTCATCTT
Organism: Rotaria magnacalcarata; assembly: GCA_900239745.1. Classification (NCBI taxonomy): domain Eukaryota; kingdom Metazoa; phylum Rotifera; class Eurotatoria; order Philodinida; family Philodinidae; genus Rotaria; species Rotaria magnacalcarata. The sequence continues at coordinate 156,371 of OENM01000048.1, forward strand.
TTAATATTTACGGGAGTATGTGATGAAATACTAAATGAATAAGGAAAATTAATCCTGATCGATGCATATGAATGCAAACAATCATATGCCGCATATTTACGCCTTGTATTCCATGATTATTCTTCAATGTAGAATTTCAATGAAGTTTCATTCACTCTCCAAGTAATACTATTTGAACAATTATACAAAGCAAACGCCCCAAACATCTATTCAATCCGATGATGCAGAAAGATTAATTTCAGTATCTGTGTCCTATAAAAATGAAATCCACATATATTCTCTTTACCGATTGACATGAATAATATTTTTGTCTTTGTCCCATTCCTGGTGGTGAACAGACACGAATTCTATTAATTAATATAGAAATTTTTTATTAACTATGCAACAAACGTTCTCCACAGATTTATTTTACTTTGTAAGTATTTTTTTCATTATTTATAATATACAATTTTTAGCATCTGACATACAAATTAAAGAGCAATTAAATTTACATAGAACCACAATAAATCAGCTTTTCCCCCATAATGGAACGATTACGCTATCGCTATTGTTTGGAGATTGTTCCATATATTCAGCTTTATCGTCAATAAACGTTTGAAATACTTCATTATTTTCATAAATTTCAATTGACAATTTAAGTGCATCAAGCAGATGTTTAATTAGCGAAGAAAAGTTTTTCACTGATTCCTCATAACCATATCGATGAATTAAATATTTCCATGTAAGTTCAACATAAACATTTTGACTTCCAAATAAACGAAATGTACCTAATAATAAACTATCTTTATGAAGATTTCGTCGATTTTCTTTCGTAAAACAATTCGAAGAAAATGCCAGTACAACAAGAATAAGTTTAACAATTGTTGGATCACATTGAAATTGTCCACTCATTGCTTTTACTTGTTGTACAATGTCATTTCCATATAGAGGTAGGATAGCCATTTCATGTTCAGGTTTATCAAATATACCTGATTCACGCATAAAATACATTCCGCCAATAGATAGAAGACCAAGCATATTACGTCGAAATAGAGACCATTGTTCAGATGTTGTTAGCACTTTGAAATCAGGCGTCGAACTAATAAATGATTGTATCATTTGTAATGATTGAGGTAAATCAAAGGAGAGATTCGATGTTGATGTTGTTATCAAATTAATGGTACGACGAACTTGTGTTACTGGACTAAATGTATCAAAGGCATGTACAACATTTGAAATTACAATCAATTCTGAGCTATTTAAAATTGAACCTGAACCACGGGATGGCCGATTTAATGCAGATTGTTGTGGTGTAGTCTATGTTGAAAGAAAAAAAAGAAAATATTTTTAATGATCTTGTGATATTTTCTATTGTGATGTAAATGTACTTTTAATCATCCATGTTACTCGAACGTTAACGATGCTTTTATATTTTATTCTCGATTTAGTACTTTGTCGTTTTAGAGATCAAAACAACTAGCCTATGGTGTGACTAAGGCACAAATATCTGTAGCCAAACTACATATTTATTTGAAAGCAATCTTCCTGAATTTAATCATCTAAGAGTTGCATTTTTTACTTTGGTTTATATTTCATCGATGGCCAGAAAAATATAACAGTTCTACAGAATATGAGAAAAAGAAACACTCTCAGCAACTGTAGCCCTGAAAACGTTTCTTATAAAAATGATGTATTCTTTTTTATTAATATTGCCTAATGCTTAGAGAATAGAGTGATCTTCTATAATGATGACACCAACCTACTTATAAATAAAGAGAACATCCATCACTATAATTTAAGATATTCCAATTCATTTATTAGTATTGACTCGAAGGAATCTAAATTACAGTGATTCACATCCGATAGGAATACGCTTCGAAGAGTTCGATTCTGACCTTAAGTCTAAATTTTTATGTTAGTCTTTAACTTTTGACGCGAAAGAAAATATTTTATTACAAAAACTTGACATCTTTTGATTTCCTTCCTTTCTGAAATGAGAACATAGCAATTGCTAGATTACATAAATTTTAGTCATGTGTTCGCCTAGAAAAATCTAGTGCCTACCATTAATACCATTGAAAATGAAAATATATTTGAAACAATACGCTAACAGTTCGAACTCTCTATTTGATCTGATCTAATCATTTCTAGCTTGTACTCACCACCAGTGTTTGGCATTGAAGACGTTCTTGACTACGTGATTTAGAAGGTTTGCGCTTTCCGTTACTTAAATCTTCTTTTCGAATCAGTTCAGGACTCATGCCTACAGCTAAACATTTATTGAGACGACAAGCAGTACAAAGTTTTCGTGTTAATGCAGTCATAGCACAATGACCATCAAATTGGCATGCAGCAATTTTCTAGATAAAATGAGAAACATATTTCATTTTCTATTCATCGATATGCATAAAGTACACACTTTATTATGAAAACCATTATGACGAAAAAATGTACGACATGATAAACAAGTTAATGCTCCATAATTAATGATTGATGCAAGATCTTCACACACTTGACAGGCGTTGCTTGCTTTTATCTTTGGTTCTGTATCAACAGTTGAAGACACAGGAGTAGACATCGCAGTACTATGATTCTAAAAGAAATAATTCTATTAAAACTATAAAAAAAAGATTCTATAATTGGAAGTTTTTTATCGTAAAACTTCTTATAGAAATAGCTGATGTACCTAATAGTACACGATTCAATTTTTTTCTTGAAAACAATGTCAGACTGTCGCGAACACTACAGTAGTGTCAAACTTGAAACTTGAATTCAGTTGAAAATAGGAAATTTCAACTTTCAACTTATGGCGGTATATGTGTGAGTCACTATTCTTTAGAATGCTATTGATTTAAAAGTTGATAATTTCAAGTTGGACATATACGATTTTTCGAATTTCGAAAAAATGATTGCATATAATCATATAAATCGGCTCTCATACTAAACAAAGGTTACATATACAGGGAACCAGATATGCAGCACAGTTACGAGCAAGTTCGACTGAAATAATAAAAGAAACGATTGACTTACGTTATGCTATTGAATACTCTGTAAATATGAATTCTAGTTATTTTTAATCAATTTCATGTAATGGTCAATGCTTAAATAAAAATCTATCAGCATAATTTTGCATCCAAGGTGGTTATTTATTGGTTGCTGTCAAGAGAAAAAGTACTCTTCTATCCTTCTGCTTCCTTTCCTTCTTTTTTTTCTTTTTATTTACCTCCCTGCCGTATGGAATTTATGTTTGAGTGGGATGTTTTTTTGAGCTTTGTACTAGATAATATATGGACTGAATTTAAAACATAGAGTACAGGGAATTTTGTCAATTGTTTGACTATTGTACAAAACAAGTTTTTAGGTGGTCTTTAGATACTATATGATCAATAATTCTAACTGCTCATGATCGATACAACGTATTATTTTATTTACACACTCCAATGATTTTCCACAAGTCCTATCCCAGGTCGAGCTATCCCAGATTCGGATCCTACCGAGAATCCCATATGATCCAATACTTTCCGATAGGAATCCGACAACTTCCGACAGGATACTGTCGGAAGTTGTTGGATTCCTTGGCACAGGATTCCGATAGGAGGTTGCTGGGTGTTGGATCCGACGATTTCCAAGAGTCTGATCCGACAGTCGGAATATATAGGAAACGACAAGATCCAGCAGGTTTTTTTTTTATTTGAGTTATCAATTTCAGTATTGCTCTTAGGATAAGTCTTTGAGTCGAGAGATTTTTATTTCTCAAATTATAAATCACAAATTGGTATGATGCTAAAGATGTTACTGTTTCTTCACCGCTTGCGGTTCATTTGCTTTTATTCATTTAGAACATCTGTTCATTTTCACAAAAAAATAATACAGAAAGTCAAATACAAAATATAAATGTAAATCATTGAAAGAGAACTTTTCACATAAAAAATAGCAACTTACAATGCAAAAGACAAATGCATAATTGCCACATAGATGTATATTCAACGAAGCGCAATGAAGAAAATAAATTATGATCTGGAGATGATGATTGTGATGAGATTCTGTTGATTGTCTCTTGCATTCATCGGATGAAAACTCAGCTAAATTCTGTCGAACCAATTTGTTGTAAAAGTCGTCATAGTAATGTTCAACAATAAAATATTTATCATGCATAGCTTCTAAAAAAATGAGATTTGATAAAATGAAAATCTTGAGAAATTTCTATAATCAAGATACGCAAGTAACAATAAAAAACAATAAATATTTCACATAATCGGATCTCATTTAAAAATTCTAGTAGTAGCAGCGATCTATCATTTCGAGGTTTTTTGAAAATAAAAAACAAGTTAGTTTTCAAAATCTGTATCATAAATACTTTTAACTATGTCATTTTGACCTTGTTAATTGTTCAGTCGGCGAATTCTGAATTTCAGAAAGAAACTAATTGTGCTGTATTGTGATGTAATAACGAAGGACAAATTGTTAGGGCTTCTCGAGTTTAGTTTCAGGATTTTAAAGAAACGAAATGAAAAATACATACCATCAGAATCTTCAAATGTGACGATGTTTAATGGTTATTGAAAATATTGAGTATCACCAGGAGGTAAAATTGAAACTAATAATTATTCACGCGCAAAAAGACAACGAAGTACTTGTCCAGCATAATCACTGATATTTTTTCCTCGAACATGAAGCAAATTAATGTTATCATGCATTTTAACAGTATTACAAGTATATAAAGCAGTAAATAGAGATAGAAACGGACGACATAATCGCGCTCTTGATTATTGCCTAGTTCATGAAAAGCTGAAAGTTCAATCTAAACAAAAAAACAAATATATAAAATAATTGATCAGAAGTATTTGATAAAATTATTCTATCAATACTATGTTAACGATCAATTTGTTTTTGATAATTCGCTAAATTTCTTTTCGTTTTCTCGTCGAACTGAATAGAGTATTTATATGTTGAATAATATTAGATGCTACAAAAGAACACTTAGCATCAATTTTTCTATAATAAAACTCACATTTTCAAACTTGATGAAGTTGCTTATTATTTTCGTCATCGTTCAAAATATCATTAGGTAACACTAAATAGAAATAATATTCTTTTCATGAATATTAAAACCAATAGATTATTAATGATCGTCAAATCGATGAGAATTGTGAAAAGTTAGGAATGCGTTTGATAATGCATCACTTTAGATTCTCATTAGAAATAAGCTTTGAAAACATACCTTGAATTTCTTGTTCGAATTCATTGCGTTTTGTTCATTAGATAATGTGGATAAATGACTATTGATTGTTATACATGATTCAACTAAAGTATGTTTTCTTTGTGTGGTGCAAATATTTTTGATGCTAAAGAGAGAGATAAACATTGACTGAAGCAATTGAGAATTGTCAAAAATTAATAAGAACATTTTCATTTTTAATCAACTACGCCAATTTTTTCTTATTAACTTTCAGATGATGAAAATGAATAGAATTTCTCTCATGCTAGATTGTTTGTGTAATTGATTACTATTGTTTTAATACGTTTTCTTTTTCATCCAATATAAACCAGAAAAAAATACCATAACTATACATCATTTACCGTCACTACAAAACACCAAAAAATGTTAAGAAAGCATCCACTTTTGTAAACTGATTTTCTTTTTAAACATGCAAAAAATATTTATTTACTTGAAAAGCAAGCAAGAATTTCTGTTGGTTCTTCATCATATTCATTTATATGCACATCTTCTTCAATATTAGAATCATATTGTGAATCAAGGCTTAACATGATTATTCTTCGAGTTTGGCAAAACGTTGTGCATGCGACCTTTCACCTTATGAATTTCTTCTTTGCTCACACGTGTCGACTCTTCACGTGTACCTAGAGAAAAAAGCAAAATAAATCTCTATCGATTTAGATATCGATCATAAATTTCAAATCTATAAAAAAAAAACTTTTTAAATTGATGCTATCTGTTTATCAAGTCAGAAGTTACAGATTAGACAAGATAAAAAGAGCTTTTTTCTTTCAAAGCAAGTATTAGTTATAGGGCTTCGAATTTACTCATTTCAACTTCAATTTTTGATAACTTTCTTACAGTAATACTAAAAAATTTATTTATCAGACTTATCACTTTAATCGATAGCATCAATAGACTCGGATAATCGGTAATTTCATCTAGGTTCCATAGCATCTGTTAAAATTCGAACACATTACTAAATCTCATAAAAAATTCTGATGATAGCTGGTTCACTAAATTTATACGGTTTTTAATAGAATTCAACCAGAAACATGGTTAATAGTATAACAAATAATTTAAATTATTTTCACTCATGAAAGATTTAACTAACCTCGATATTGAATTCTGGCTTCAGTTCGTTGACCATAAACCATGATTATATGTACAATTGTTTTCCGAAATAATGAATGAATACACATTAAATCGGAATCATAAATAATCGCAATATTGGAATAATGCGATGTTGGACAATTAAGACAAATACGTGCATCTCCAATTATATCATTATAATATATCAAATAAATTTTTTTTTCATAAATTAACTTTTAATTGTAACATAGATAATACTTGAATGAACTTCAAGTACATGTTCATTAAACACAGGAACATCACGTGAACACTTGTTTTGACGATGAGCCGAAAGATGAGGTAGTACTTGGAGGAAAAATTATTTTGAATTCTATATTTGATGAACGAGATCTTTCTTTTTTCTTCATCAAACGAAGCTGATTCAGTTGATTTGCCAATGCAATAGCATCTTGTCTGATCAATATCACTCGGAAGAAATAATATATATATATAGATCATAAGGAAGAATATATTTTTTAGATCAGCATCTAGCCAGTGCAATTAACATATAGTTGAATTCTAAAAATATGCTAAATTTAATGAAAACTAAAAAGTGCTATTTCGTCAATTTTTCATGTTAATATTATTTACGCTCTAACATGTACTTTTGAATTTTAAAGAGCCACTCAAAGTGAAAAAAATTGCTTATATGAAAGTAACTTACCATATTCAATAAAACAGAGAGACAATTGTACAAATAAGTCAGATGCTTTGTCACAATTTTGGCAAAAATTTGAGTCTAAAATAGATAACATCGTGAGTACATGTAATGAGCAAAAAAGAAACTTACGCAAGAAACATAATGAACTCATGATTTCGTACTAAAATAGACCGATTACAAAATCCAACAATCTGAAATGAATAAAAGTGTAGTCATTTTTTTAAAGAAAAAAATGTGGGAAAATCAGTAATTTAATAATAAGCACGAATTGATTTGCATTAATATCTGTGAAGANTAGTAGCATACTGAATTCATCATTTCGTTGTAAAATTAGTTATTTGTGAATGTTGTCAAGTTTATGTTCATGAGACTATAAAATCTGTCTTTGGATATTGGTACGCTGAAGATGATCGAATAAATGATCGAAAATTCCAAAAACACTAATTAAATCAAAACCAAAAACACAAAGCTACTTGAAAATCATTATGATATCAATTCTTTTGAATATTTACATAGAATTCATGAAAATTGTTGAAAATTTCTTTGAAAAAAAAAAGAAACTATATATGTTTGTTCTTCTCGAATCAAAATGAAATTCATGTACTTGACAAACACTATGCATTGAGTAAAGTGAGGCGTCGAAAAGATCACGATTAATTTTAATGAATTGCAAATAAACTACGTTGTTAATATTGTTTTTTTGGAATTCGAAGTCTATTAAAGATTATACCACATCAGTCGATTTTTTTTGTAAAAGATAGGTTAAACTCAATCTAAATCTCAATGCAGCTGAAAATCTATCTTCATACGATCTGAATATCTTATCAGTTCCTTCCATTTTAATTGGGCTTGCTTTTACTGAGTATTTTGTTTTCCCCTCAAAAGTTAAAAATATTAGAGAAAAATTACACTAAAATTGGTGAGTATTCGAGCAATATTCAAATGGAACTGTTCGTAGCGTTTAACCAGTTCATTAACAATAAAGAACAATGCAAACTCTACCAATTGATAACTTTGATGTACTTGAATCATGATGGAATCATTATTAATACAAAGCTGATTACAAATGATTCAGATCAACACAGGTTGGTTACGAGCTCCAACATTAAGACACAAAATAATTCATTAAACTTGATGCTTAATTTAAAGTTTCTGCATAGGTCGTGATCCAATTTAAGGGTGTTGATGCACGAAGTTATTTCATTTTTAGATTTTTTTTTACTTCTTATTATAGATTCGTTTTGAACAATAATTAATCAGAAGCATTTTTCTAATATATTTCTATGCGTGTTTTGTGCTTCTACATATAGCTACATAAGATGATGGCCTACCTCAAACTATTATCAACTGTTATCAATTTAGACCACAAATATCAAAGATATGAACAATTATTTCGATGTAAAAAAATGCTGTCATTCGCTCTAGGTTTTATAAATTGCTGATAGCTATTGTTTAAAAATACTCCAATGCTACACACATAAAGTGAGAAAATAAAAATTTAATTTTAACTCCATATGTTACCCATCTTAGTATCAGATAGAATAAACACATACGAAAATATGGCCAATTAAACTGTGATCATCCTATTCGTATTCCATGGTTTTAATCCAATTTTAATGAGGGTTTATGTCAAAAGTAATTGTTAATACATTAAGTATATCAAATTAAGGAAACTTAGTTAGATTAGCAATGTATAGTAAAGATTTTATGTGATAGAATCGACAATAAGACCCAGTTAAATTCATTAATTTATTGATTTCAATCTAAATGTGTTGCTTAGTCGACGTTCTGTGATGCTTTTTGAAAAGTCAGTTTCAATCCAACTTTAAGCAGTGATTCTGCAGATTCCTACTTCCAATAAGAAATATTTACTTATCGTTGAAATTCACAACTTTTTTTCGATTAGAATGGGGAAGTATCGAATAATTCCTAATCGCCGGATCCGGTTGGTTGGACGGTGCAATCCGGATTCCATATCCGGATTGAAAACGGTCAGATCCTGGCTGCGTATCTAGATCGGAAACTATTCATATTTCTTCGTTTCCGATCGTCGAAAGGAAACGATCGGAAAAGTAGTCCGGAATCCTGCTGTAAACGGAAGCCGTATCCGCTTATGGCTTCCAGAGTCAGAAATTAGCGGGAAATATACTCTGGAAACGGAGACCGGAAAACTTTTTGGAATACTGCTTCAGGAATTCGATGGAAAATCACTGGATCAGACAGTTTCCCGCTGTACGTATTTGACCTGGGATGTCATACATCTCTCGTTTTCGAAACAAGAACGAAAAAAACTAATAGGCATTATAAGTTCGATTTTTCATCCTATTGTTTGCAACGAACATAGTCACGTGGTGAATAAAATAACAAATGAAAAACAAATTCTACTTCCTATATAAGATGTTGTTACTAATCTATAAAAAGAATAAATTAAAAACAATGATCGAAGTATCTTTATTTAGATGAAGATGCAGTGTTTCGATTTGATGGTGTGTATGTTATGCTTGAAGATTTTTCATCGTATCATAATTTAAAGTGTATCTGTTATTCTTCAGGTTTCACAGTTGATTCATGTGACGTCTAAAAGGACACAAATAGAATTCATGATCAATAATGATATGATTAAATATTAATAATGGAACAACATAATATTTTAGATCAAATTGAAAAACTGAATCCAAAAGACCAAAATTCATATAAACTCTATGATAATGCTGAACATAAATAAAAACTATACTATTTCGTTACTAAGCGTCGAAAAGGGAACCTTGCAAAGCCGAAAATTTAAATTTAATCATCCAATATGTCTGTAATAACTTGATATTTCACAGTTGACTCCGATCAAATGAGCAGACAACGTTTTATGGGCTTCATGTCTATAAGACATCTCAAATCAAATCTGATGATGTATTTTTAGTTTGATTATTGAAATTGTATCTGATTAATGATTCGAATTGACTCAGTAATGTACGTATCTAATGCTTCTAAAGCATTCAACTCAGGTACAACAATCATAGTTCTCCATACTTTTAATTTAATTTAATTTAATTTAATTTAATCATCAATATATAACACATTTATTTTTATTAAGATTCGAAAAAATCTATCGATCTAGTAGCATTAACAATAGCTCATTCTTATGAATATAATTTTCACAAACTATTTCTTTGAGTTTACTCTCATAAGAAAAGAAAGTGGTTTTCTATATTTGAATTTCAAATAAATATTTTGCTACTGAAAATAATTGACTATATTTTAGAGAAATTTGAAATGTGTCTAATAAACAGGAATACTATCATCACCTTGTATAAATATTTACTCGTATACAAGCCATGAACAATAGTTAGAATTTTAATTCTTTTAATGTAGGTGATTTATAGAATGTTCATGTTTAATTCATAGCATTGCAATAAAATTTTATTCCATCTAATTGTAAACTTCGATGAGAACCTTGTGTTCTAAGTTGGAAGTATTTTCGTATCGGTGATCTCGTTCACGTTTTATTTTTATATTTCATATCTAAGATAAATTACTTTTGTACAGCATGATTCACTTATTTTTGGTCGTTTTCTTCAGTTTACTGTAGTTTTCTAAAAATGATTACATGCAAGTTTTGCATACTTATATTTTACTCAGACCAAAATTTGTTCTGAGATGGAAAAGAGAATAAAATTTTACTGTTGAAATTTTCTATGATATCGAATGTATCTATAAAACTCGGTAACTACAATAGATTAAAATTAGATAAATCAATACAGTAACTATTGTTCTATTCAACTATATATTACTGAGGAATACTCTAATGGTTGGATGACTATAATTTACTAGACGAAAATCATCGATTGAACATTTTTCTGAGGAATAGAATGAGCGACAAATGGATAATTCGATACCCAGGTCGATCAAAACGGACCACTGTAAACCGGCGTTTTTGCATCGTATTCCGTCGTAAGACGGCCGTTTTAAGCCGTCCTAAGGCGTTTTAACAGATGCAGTATTACGGCCATACACCGACACCGTATATCAGAGATGGGATCGGTTCGGTTTTCAACCGACCGAAACCGAAATCGGTTCGGTTGGAGACTTTATTAAAAGTCGGTCGGTTACGGTCGGTTCGGTTAGAGTTTTTTTCGGTTGCTGTCGGTTCGGTTGGTAATTTTTAAATATTCGGTCGGTTGCGGTCGGTTGAAAAGAATTCATGCAAGTTTTATTAATTTCGCCCAGCAGATTTTCTCAGTGAGACAAAACAAGAAAAAAAAGACCGTGATTGCACAACAGTTAGATGTCACTCTTAGTTCAGATATTATTATGCAATGTTCGGATTGGTTACAACAAATAAGCAAATCATAATGCTGTGTAGTGATCGAATGAATAATCTTCTTCATTCTTTGTTTTCTCTAGATATTAATTATTCATTGTTGTTAGTATTCAGTTTGTTTGGTTGCTGTTGATATTCAAGTGTTATTATTATTGTTAACATTCAGTTTTGGTGCTAGTATTTATTTTTTTTGTGCGTGGTACTCAGGTGTTGTTATAAATGTTCCATTTTGTTGAGTAAGTGTTTTCTCTAATTAGTGTTGTTTTTATATTTTCAAAGGATTGTATAAAGATTATATTTTTGATTTAATAAAAATAAAGTATAAAGATTTGTATATAAAAAAAATCATTTTTATGAAGCGCTAGCACCTTAATTAGCATAAGTTAAACTTCGTTCCCCCCTAAATTCAGTGAAGCGCGGTTGGGTTGGAAATTTTTCGAAATTCGATCGGTTACGATCGGTTCGGTTGGAAATTTTTTAAAACTCGGTCGGTTCGGTCAAAGATTTTTTCGGTTACGGTCGGTTTGGTTGGAGATATTTTAAAATTCGGTCGATTACGGTCGGTTCGGTCAGAGATTTTACCGGTTGCGGTCGGTTCGGTTGGGGAAAAAGGCCAACCGATCCCATCTCTGCCGTATATCAGCCGTAAAACCTCGTAAAGCCAGCGTAATATTATCGTATTCTATAGAGCATACGGCCGTATTACTGCCCCTGTTATACGGGGAAAATACGGCGCGTAAAACAGGCCGTACTTGTATCGTATACGACCGTTTACTGATCGTTTTTTTCGACTGTGGTAGAAAAATTGAATAAAATGTGCAAAAAAGTAAATCACCCTGTATCGGAGAACATAATACAATGTTGAGACCTCGAACTTGATAAATGTAGTTCAACTCATAACTAACCACGCGTACTAATATAAAGAACAACACAAAGAGAGATCAAGAACTATCAAGTGACGTGCTAGGTTTGAAGAAGGAAAATATGGCAATCAGTGTGAGTGATAATAGTTAAAGAGTGATGAAAACAAATTCAACGTTTCTTTCAGTTTATCTTTTCATTGATCATAGATATAAGCAAGTGCAATAAAGTGCTTTGAGAATAAATTTTTACATCGTTTCTTTCCAATCAATTCTGTTGAATGAAAAAAAAGCAAGACATTTCATTCCTATGCAATACGTGCCGACACATCAGGCAGATTCACATCTAGATGCATGACATGTATGATGCATTTGACGATACTTTTAGGTCACGTCTCGCGAACATCAAGATAATATCGGACCGAGCTTCCAGGGCGAATAGATTTGAAGCCTTCTTTTCGTAGAGGTATCTATCAAACACTAGAAAACTAATTGAACTATTTAATTTTGTTTATAAATAAATAGGACATGCAGAATATCCGTATAGGTAGGTGCTCTTGCTCTAAACGGTACTCTTCTACAACACATTGACAGAACTGATACTATGTATCAAAATTTAATCATAAGAAAGTTCTAGAAAATGAAATCGGATATATGGGACTGTATGTCTCATAAGTAATAGTAAATAACGGAGATATGTATCTTTTGGACACAAAAACATTCATCCTTCAGACTGATACCATATTGATTCTACAATACTATTTCTATTGATATGATTAATCGTTGATATTTTAAGATAGAAAAGTAGAAACGCAGAGAAAGATCAATAAATGCGAAGTCCTATTTAATTTATTATTTTGTGAGACATTCGCAAGCTGCTGGACTCCATAGATAAATCGAAGGGAAATTATAAGTAAATGCAAATCACCATATTGTTTTGTAACATATGAGCAATGGATTGGAGTGAAAGGGAATGCTCGAATGATTCTCCCCTTGCTATTTTCACTTATTTCAATTGAATCTTTTTCGAAAAGATTTTCCATCTGATTGTCAACAAACGAATCCAATAGAACAAAAGAGAAAAGCTTCATTTTAGCAATAAACTTATTAGAGTAATATTGCCAGTGTAGAATATTGATGTCCTGTTTCGATGAATTTTCATGGCGACATCTTATTGTATACAAGGAGAGTTATTTAACTAAAGAAAACATTTTTCTTTTTATTTAAGAAAGAATTTTACATGAGAAGAAAGTTTCATTTTGGAAATTCTTAAATATACAAATAAAATAGATCTTCACCAAGTTGAAACATGAATCACGCATTACTACTCCAGTAAAGTTTTAGTCTTTACATTTATAGAGTTCGTGTTCATTTTTCTAGAGAATCAAATGCTGAATATTTTGAAAAACGTTTCCATTCAAATAAATGAAAACTATTCGTATATGTAGTATTCTCTACGAGTGATTAGTCTGCCTGAAAAAGCAAGCTTCGTCATTGACTAGAAAAATACCTGCATGTCTGTACTAGATTGGTTTGTGCCAGTTCATCGTTTTCATTATTGGAAAGTTTTTGTTCTCTCAATCATCATTAACTCTATCTGTGCTGTTTACTATAAAAGCCTTATGTCTACTTGACCAAATACCAGTATAGATTTTGTTATCTAAATCACACAAGTAGATGATTACATTTTTGCAACATTGCTTTACAGATAAAACGACTTTTGTCGAAATCAATTTGTATCGCTATTTCATCTAATTCTCAATTCTTGAGAAAATTCGACTCGTGCTTCGCATCACATTTTGTATTCGGGTGAAACTCGGATACCATCTAGTTCTTTAATGCGATGCGAAGCAGAAGCATTTATGTTGTCCGTCGCGAGATTTTTTTTTTACTTGAGATCGTACGCATCTTTTCTGTCGTTTTGTGAGTCTATGATCTCGAGAACCAAAAATCGTAGAAAACTCGTTGAAACGCAAGATAGCAGTATCGAGATCAAATTGCTTACAGCTTTTTTCGAATCTACAATCCGATGTTTCATTCGGTCACAAATATCATTCCAAAATGACGAAAATGAACGAAATTTATTACGAGATAATTAAAATGACATCATGAACATATGTTAGCCACTATAGTCTATTCATTTACAGCTGATCTAAGATAATGAATCATGAAGATAATTAATCGATCAATCGAAATCGATCTGTAAGATTAGATTGCTAAACAGGAATAGAGTTTTCTCAGTGATGAATTGCATTATGGCTATATAAAAAATATTTAATGAGTACCAATTGAAGATTTTTCGTAGAAGGTACGGATTCTTCCTTCGCATCGCATTTCGTATACGAATGCAACTCGGATACCATCTAGTTTTTCTTAGTTATTTTAACAACAATCGAATAACTACTTATATAAATGTTTTTCCAAGTATGGCTGCTCAGCAACAGCGCACTTATATACACTCGATTCAACAAGATCATGAAAGTTTCTTTTATAGATAGCTTTCTTTTTGTGCAACCATTAAAACTTTTTTATGAGACGTATTACAATTCATGGAAGTTATTGAATATAGTTCCATATAAGTAATATTCAAATTTCCAAGCTAGAAAAGTGTCATTAATCTCGCATGATCATCGTGAAAACTTTCAAAAATGAATGAGCTAATAATATGGATTCAGTAGTCACCAGATTTAAAACAGAGAAGACTAATTAAAATAACTGTTGATGACTGAATGGTCACAATATCATTTATTTATCTAAATGGTTGAAATGAGAACTATTTTTTGAACACTATTCTAACTTGTTCTGATCGCAGTCAGTAGCCAGTCGAACTGAACCGTACATATGTTCAATTATAAAATATGCAGTGGTTTCATTACAAGTTGAATTGGTTCTCTATTCAAATAACATCATGTTTTAATAATGTTTCTATTAGAATTCAAATGAATGGTTTTGAAGACAATCTGACAAAAAAAGCCAATCTGTTATTATTTTCTTTGTGTTTGACTCTCACAGATAATGTTTCATTCATGAATAAAATATTTCCCTACATTCTTCTATCGGACAAAGACGAAGTCATAATTCTAATCCGTCCCATTGAATTAAACAGATGCGATTACATATAGCAATGTCTTTTGTTTAAAATTAATTAACACTCTCTGTTATGTATTTCCGAACTAAACCAAAAGGGCAATTTTTCGATTTAATACTACGAGCAAAAAAAATATAAGATAATATGGCTACAAAAAAAAGAAAGATACCACATTCATCTGAATTTCTAAACACATTCCGCACTAGTTGTCTACCGAAACAACATGCACACATCGAAACAATCACTACGAGATCACACAACGGAAAATGAAAAAATAAAATGAACAATTTCAAATTGGATGTTTTTATTAACTGAGGTACTGTTTAGAGCAGCAATGGCAAAGTTCCGAGAAAATGTCACTTTTTCTACCCAGAGTCCCGTGGACAGGTGCCGCCACCACTAAGGTCCTATGGCGGGATTTTAGGTTGAGGGTGAAGGACTTTTCACAGGACTTTAGGTAAAGTGGACTTTTTCTGGATTTTTGCTAGCCTTCGTTTAGAGAAAAAGAAACACCGAGTTATTAGGAAAATATTGTTATAACTTCACGGCCACTACCATGCATTAATAATAATCTTTGCAAACCCTCTGTTAGTACATCAACATATTCCATGTAAGAATAAGCAGCTAAACTCGATTGTTTTGACGGTGGCGATGGAAGATTAATAAGAACCAGTTTAGCATCGCGTGAACGCTCCTTAATTTGTTCGTTAAGTCTCACGGCTGAATGCATCTTACGCATCGATGATTCAGATCTAAACATAAAAAAATTAATTTTCTTTTTTTCGTTGTCTCTGTCATACTTACACATTATTTTTAAGATGCTCTAATTGGCTTGGCGTGAATGTATAATGATATTGATCACTCGTTTCATCAATAGTAGATTTGCGTTGTGATTGGTGTTGATTATTTACCATTGTTTCCATAGGTATATGAGACTAAAATCATAGAATTTATTTTACACTTAAAAATCCAATATAAACATTAGATGCTATTATTAAACAGAAAACCATTACGTATAGTAGTGGATTACTATATTCATTTCGTTGCATTACCTTGCTTGTTCGTCGTTCAAATCCAATAGCCTATATAAACATGGATCGATTAGATTTAAGATTTTCTTATAAAATAATTTACTTGAACTTGTAGTTCTTTACCGCCTAATTTCAAATGTTTAAGTAATTTAATACGTTCCTCTAATTTAAGTGTTCTTTCATAAGCATAAGCTGAAATCTCTTGATCAGCCTAAAATTTACATCATCTTGATCATTGTAATTAAAATATTTACAAAGAAACAAACCATTTCGACAACGTTAACTTCAGCTTCAATACGCAATTGATACATATATTGTTCAAGATCTTTTTTCATTGCAACTGAATTATCTTCGCTTTGTGTCACAGTATATAAACGTATACGACAACGTGACCAAACTTTATTACGTTTTAATAGAAAAGCAATAAGAAAAAGAAGACCACCATCATGAATAATCCACCAGATATCAATTGTACCATCTTGAATTTCTTTAGCATCTGGAAAATTATCAATGTTTTTCGGAACAATCATAGTACATTGGCGAGCTTCAGCAACAGCAATTGTACCTATGGAACAGTTTGAAAATAACAAATAAAGGTTCATAGACAAAAACAAGTTTACATACGAATGAATGCTTCAGCTGCATAACCATCAAAATCTTTTCTCCATTGTGATGGCCAACATAGAACAATTGTATTTGGTCGTAAGCCACCTAAACCTTCGGTTTGAATTCTAATTTAAAAAAATTAAAGTCAAACATTAAACATATGAAATTAAAATTTCAATATAAATCTACGTACAATGTACTTATACCATCTTCGACATCTTTAACCGCTAGTACTTCAGCAAAACCTTGTACTTTAGCTTGAACCAAACTAGATTTCAATAACTAAAAAGATCAAAAACAAAAATCTTATAGAAAACAAGAGAATATGTTTTAACAAGTGTAAACTATACAAAACTGTACGTCTGTCAATAGATACACTACTTTCTTATGGAGATCTAAATCCTTGAAAAATGTTTTAATCGATATATGAAATTTAATTATTTTCGTCTGGTTAATAGCAATTTCAGAATTATGTTAAAGGATATTCTTTCGAAATCTTCTTGTTTAAAATAATTCTATTTTGGGAAACAAGATCTTCCGACAATTTTGACGTATATTGAATAGAATCTTTTACCTCTACAGATTATGACGGATAGAATTATAAAGATGTCATATACATCCCCACAACAGCTTTGCTTCCCTCCAAGATATATATATATATATATCTTACAACAGGTAGACAGAAGCACTCTTCCTGTGAATACCAAAAACAGTTACGTCTTCTTTGCTATTACTATCCTGCAGAGACTGCGTTAACATTTTTTTTTCAAGCTTCACGAAACTTTTCCTAATTCATTTTGATCATTTCCATAGAATTAATTCAATTAACATTTGAGCTGACTTCATGATCTAAATAAATAAGATTGCAGCACCTAATCGACCTTTGAAAATTTTCACCGCGAGCTTTCATCCGATTAATTTTGACACATTGATAACATTAAAAAAAGGAGTGACAATAACACCTGGAACTGTTTTCTTCGTTTTTCCTTTTTGGCTCTTTTTCTACGCATGTAAAAATTTGTATGGCTATTGTAGAATGTCGATTAGAACCTCTGACATATAAATGTGTGGTCATCCTGTGCTATACTTTTTTTCGACGTCTAACCTCCATCTTCCGGAATAAATTAAAGATAAAGGATATAATTTCGAGCAAGTCCACCTACTAGACCTATCATTGAGACTAGACTTTTTCTCCACAAGATCATCTGTTTCGATATATAGTGAGCAATCATGATTAACAAGACAATGCATCTGTTTGATCTTTTCAAATTTAACTTGACTATTCTTATCCATTCAAATGAGAAATGAACACCTTTAGTTAAACTTCTACAACTTTGAATCAATTAAAAAATAGTAAATCATTGTAGAACACTATTCGAACTATTAATTTATACAGAATCGGAGATACTTCCCTCGAGCTTTATTCACGGTACTAGAGTGCTATTGACATTAGTTTTTCTATGTTCAAACTACAGAATGCGTACTTGAGATGGTAAAAATGCTTCCTAACTAATACTTACTGCACGAATCGGTTCAATATGTTGGTGATTGTCAAGATAATCACCTTCTAAAACACTTGCTGCGACAACAAAACCTTTTCCTAAGACAAAATGAAAAAGAATAAATCAATTATATTTTAATTAAATTATTTTTAAATATACCAGCTTTCAATTGATAAAGAAAATTAAATAGTTTGCTATGATGTATTGAATATGTTTCCTTTTCATCATCTCGGCCTAAACTAATAAATGCAAGTAATTGAGGTCTCCAGTTTTTCGTATGTGGTTGTGTTTCATCAACACGATATAAGGCATAACGAGCAGCTGACATTGATAAGCCACGGATACCGTCTCCCCATTCTTTTTCCGCTCTAAATATTAACAAAATATACATATATAACAAAAAAAGTTCCGAAGAGTGTCGATCTTTGTTTTTTTGTTCTATACCCTTTATATTCAATAAATTTATACATGATGATTGCAATCAACATAGCAATCAGAGCAAAATACCATGAAGCAATAAACATAATTGAAATACAAAGAAGTACACCTATACTCGAAAGAATCCTAAATGAAAAGAACAACAGGTATTATTTACTATCGATTCTTGTGCATAAATTATTGAATTTTACCAATGATAAAAACGAAAACGTGGTCGCCAACTAGGTGCTTTTAGAATAGTTTGCAATGCACAAGCTAAATTGACAAATCCATAGCATAATAAAAAGAACCTAAAATAGGATAGAAAATATTATTTCGATTATATTCAATCATATACGTAAATAGAAATTGTATTATCAATATTTTCAACTAGAGATTAAGTTGCCTAATGAAAATATCAATAGTACAAATTATTTATATTTGTCTATGCTATTTTTGTGCCTTCTTATTTACATTGATAGCAATGCTGTAAGTTTATCAACGTCAGCAATCAAAATTCCACATTCACATATAAATAATGTAAGAAATAATGCTGGCATGGGTTCACCTCGATAGGATTTTGCTAATGGACGAAGTATTGGAATTAGATCGTCTTTAGCTACAGCTTGTAAAAGTCTTGGAGCGCCTGTGAATAACAAAACAGAATGAATGAAAATTGACAAAATACATATTAAGTTTTTCATTGCACAATTGTGTTTACCTGTTAATGTTTGCAAAGCAGCTCCAACAGTTGAACAAAATGCACCTATCGTAATAACCCATTTAGTTGGCCATGCTAGGACAGAAACGACTAATTGCTTATTAATGCTATCACCAAATTTATCTCGTAATAATGCACCATGGACACATGATGCCAAAAAGATCACATTTGATAAATCTAGAAGATTGAATTAGTGATAATGCATAGAGAATTATTTAAAAAAAAAGCAATGTACATACAAACAAAAGATGTTGTTAATATAGCAGCAATGGTCCCACGTGGAATACTTCGACTAGGATCACGTAAATCTCCACTACGATTGGAACCAGCCATGATACCTAATGAAATATAAAATGATTGTTATTTTCAAGAAAAAACAAAGAAAACAGCTTTTTACCGGTGACAGATGGAAAATAAATACCAACAAGTACGAGAAATGTTGTTAATTCTTGTGCAACAACTTCAAATGTTGCATCACCTTTTATATCACGTTCAATTTCGCCCTCAGAACGATAGTGCGAAAAAAGATTTTCTATAAAACTAAAGTGTTTATTCTGTACTTGATAAATAGAAAACGAAAGCAACTTACCGGAGAATTGCCAATTTTTTAATCCAGGTACACCTTGTTCAATGCGGACATTTTGTATTTGCTTATCTGGTGAACAGAGTGTACTGGTTGATTTAGTACATATATATTCATAAAGTGGACATGGAATAGTTTTATTTACTTCATCACACCATTCATCTGAATGACAATAACGGCGTATATCATTATTTAATACATTAGATTTGATTAAATGACTTGGATTCGAACCAACGAGGCAAATACTTTGAAGAAAAGAAAAAAAAATTGTTTTAAACGAATGAAAAACATTTAACTTACGGTAAATCAGGTGGATTAAATGACGTTTTAATAACACCGGCATAGATAGAAAAAATCGAAATAACAACGGCAAATAATGAAATTGGAGCAATTTTCGTTACAAACCGGATACCAATTAATACACAAGTTCCAATAAGTAGAAGAAGAATAGTACCATATATGCGATAATGATTAAATGCTACCATAGGTATTTCAACATCATCTCCAAAAAGACGACATTTTTCTGGGCACATATATTTCTTAAAGAAAAGCTTTGGAAAAAAAAACGAATCTATTAATTAGATTTTACATACGACTACAATTTCTA
Source organism: Rotaria magnacalcarata (assembly GCA_900239745.1). Taxonomy (NCBI): domain Eukaryota; kingdom Metazoa; phylum Rotifera; class Eurotatoria; order Philodinida; family Philodinidae; genus Rotaria; species Rotaria magnacalcarata. Next base: position 177,090 of record OENM01000048.1, read on the forward strand.
CAGCTCCAACAATATACATTGAAGCAGCAAATGTATTGCCCAGATAGAATAGTATGCCAACGGCACCACCAAACTCAGGTCCCAGTGACCGAGATATCATAAAATAAGCTCCACCAGCTGGTACTAAACCATTTGTGGCAATAGCTGCCATTGAAATCGCTGTTAGAAGAGTCTGAAGGGAAAAAAAAAGCTTTAAAAATAAATCTAATTACATAGCATTTTCCCTCCCTACACATGAACTGCAAATGACAACAATTAAAAGCGTTTGAAGTGCACCAGCAATACCAATTAACCAAAATAGACGAATGAATACAATAACACCTAAAATAAAAATAGAAAAATGATTTTTTACAAGTAAAACACAATATAGCTTACCGAATATATTCTGAACACATGGAAGATAAACACCGAATATTGTACCGAGATTTGCGGATTTCTGGAATATGAAAATTATCATTTGGTTTCGTTTTTCTTAACTACTATAAGATTATTTTTATTTGTAACAAACCTGCGAATTTCCTGTTGATTTTTCGGCTTCTGCTGGATTTGGCACAATTCCACCTTTATAATTATATAGTTGATCAAGTACTGTTTGTGGTCGATCATCACGATCCTTCAAATAAATTCAACAAACTCTTACTTTTTCGATTTTTATTTCTCGGCCTGTCCAAATGTAAAGCTGTGACATTTTGACAAATTGTTTTACAATTATCTCGAAAGGCATAAGATGCTAATAAGATCGTTCAGACGTCATTCGACGCAGCTTATCATAATCTATTTATGCTGAAAGCATGGTATAGCTTGACTGAATCCTTGCGCTTTTAGAAAAGTTTTATCACGTATGACACTGTGACAAAAAAGGACACTTTTTTCTAGGACTGCTGATAAATCTCTCATTTTTTGACAAATCATTTCTTCAAATGAAATGCTTATGGTACCAGTTTTGTAGAGCATTGAATAGGCTTTCAAGCAGTAAAAAAGTTTTTTTTAAAACTATTTTCGCTCAGATTAAAAATGCAAAAAACAAACATAAAGCAGTGACGCGTTTCTTTGTCGACCAAATTTGAAGCACTTAGCATGCTTAAAAATATTTAATGTTTATATATATTGATCGCTGCCCTGCATATATCCTTCTGTAAAAAAATGAAGTTGCTATATCGAAATACGAGCTCAATAATTGTATAGTAAGTTAAAAACTGTACAAGAGCTTAGAAGTTGTCCTGAAGAATGTGAGAAAAAATTAATAGGCCATTTTGTAGAGAATCAAATTCTGCATCGAGTAGTATATTACTCTGCATTTTCATTTCAAATTTCTTGGTTAGAAAATTGAAAATACAATTTTTGATAACTTTAAAACCCGATTTTCGATGCCAAAACCAATTGTTTTTAAGAAAAAAGTTCAAATTCACAATCAGCGTAAAACAACTGTACCAGGAAGTACGCTTAGATCTATCTATATCGAAAAAAAAAAGTTTTTGAACTTGATCAGCGAAGTAGCGCGTTACGTGGTGGACAAGCCGTTCTATTAAAAAAGCAAAACTTTACATACCTCATAAATACTTTCATTTAACTTCAATGAACAATCTACTGTTGGTCCAGCTTGTAATGGGACTTTTTCATTTTCAGTCATTGGATTTACATTATTAATTGTATCTTAAAATAATTCTATTTTCCACACTTATATGATCTCAAAACTTTTTCATTTACCAGCTTCATTTGCGTCTGATACTTCCGTTGATTTAACAACTACGAATCGTCCACTTTTTTCTGTCGATGATAATGAACCTACGAAGCACAACAAGAAGAAAAATATATATATATATAAGTGGATTTCATTTGCTTCTTGAAACTAATATTATTTCCTGCTCACTCATTATATCTAATCGGTCCTTTTTATTCTGTCTACAACAATTTGAAAAGGATACACTTTGATTTTTTTCTTCTTCGCATTTGCTACGTTACTACGGTTATAAAAAAAAGGAGAGAATAAAGTGCAAATAATTTCATATGACATTTGACTCCATTAGTTCGTACAAAAAGAAAAAGACGATGAATGATAGGCAAATACACACGAAGGAGCAATTAACAAAACACGTCATATCTTTCACTATTATAATTTAAGTTGAAAGAACGTATGTGTTGCTTTTCTTTATTCAGAGAAAGACTCGTAAAGGAAAAGAATTTTCCTATTCATGTTTTCTTACAAACCTTGTGGAGATCCTGACGACAAATCATCTTGATTTGTACTATTCTGATGTTGTGAAGAGCTTCGATTAGTATCATTAAATTTCACATGATACGGCGATCGATTTAATGAATTATATGTTTGTTGTTCTGGTTGCTGCTGTTGCTGCTCGTTTCCTTCAGTAACTGTTGCCATATTTCTAGATCAGATACGAACTAATAATTTATTTACCAGAAACACGTTTATAAACAGGAAAGAATCGTATTTCGCATTCTGCTTGCTATTCCCTCTTGTTTTCTACTTCTGTCAATCTCTATCTACCTGATTATCAAGTTGCACTATATCTTGGTTATTTTAGCAGTAGTAATCGTAGAAGATATGAATAATAATGACAGCAGTATCGTTTCTCTAATGCTTCCTTATAATCTCGTCGGACTTGTTGCGTTCTTAGTTTTTTTTCTCTTCTTTACTTGGAGGTTGCCGTTCTTGAAGTAATTCGTTGTTATTGTCGATGCTACGTTAGTTTTCTATAGATTCTCAATAACATTTCAAGGATTGGGAGATATAAAACTACATAATAGAAGATTTCGACAATAAATTGATTGTTCATCATCTAGACTAGAAGAGGACCAAACCGTCAAAACTATAAATAGAAAATAGATCATTAAATCATTTTTTCCTATTATCTTGGTAATCTTTTATGGCACAAGTCTAAGCACTCATAGGAATGTCATATCAGCCTTGATAGGATACAAGCAAAACAGAAAAAAAGCATCAGATAAGATGTTGTGTACGAATTAGTTTAGCCTAAAGCGATCAAAACGTGTTTTATAGCGTAAGACGAATAAATACATTACTTGTGACGTGTGACAATGATAATTCTCAATCCTACACACAGTAATGCTCGAAATCTAGCCCAGCGCTTCTGTTCACATCCGTCTTGTTTCTCGCTTCTTTTTCTCTTGTAGCTGTTATTCTCTGTTTCCCGTGGCCTTATATTGGATGCGTTCTTCTTTTCTTTCTGATTTTCAAGAAAAATTAACTCGTTGCCGCAAAAACAGAAAACAACAAGCGCACCGCAGACAACAGCAGTAATAGTAACAACAATAGCAACAAGGAAAAAAAGAATAACAAGACTGACAAGATTTTTAACAAGGATTTATTTTATGGAAAAAATTAAAAGAAAAGATTACCTTATTGAGAAATTACTTGTTTAGTTTCTCTTTTTTCCTTCTTATTCTTTATAATAAGTTGTTCGCTCGTCTATTTGTGATGGTTAACAGAATTATATTTGTCTCGGGAAAATGATTCTACTCCGAAAACTATATAAACAAGCATCTTTCCGACTCGGACTCATCTTAAACATGATCAAATCAAATAATTGATTTTCCTATCAAATTCTCCTATTTTTTTCCCTTTACATTCCAAATTTTATGCTTCGTAAGAAAAAATTCTCGTTCAGTGCGCTCAATAATAGAGTCAAGTAGCGCTCTGTATGTAAATTGGTATCTAATCATCAGATTAAAGCAAAAAAATACAGAAACGAGAAAAACTGATCTCAGTATGCTAATTTTGATGTAACTAATACCGAGAATTTATTTCTCCTGCTATATAAATTGAAGTATACCTACCTTTGTTATTTTTCATGGACGAATTTCTACACTATTATTATATAAAATAACTAACAAAGTATATTTGACTAGCAATCATCTCGTATGAATACGAATGCTAATCTATGCTCAAATCACGATTGCATAGGGAGATGGTAATAATTATCCTTTATGGGCATATGCACTATTTCAAATACTACCTTAACAACAATAAACAGAAGAACATCAACTATATATGTAAAGATATAGTTCTAAAAATACATATTGATATAAACTCGATCGATGGGTAAAACTCCAGTACCCATCGTTCTATACAAAAATTAGGTTTGTAAATACACGCGCGATCGTGTCGAGATCACAGATCCAAACGCAATTGTCAACAATTGATTTTCTTGATTTCCTATGCAGGAAGTTCCTCCTAGGGTACTGTCAAATTAATACTCGATTGCGATTCAAGACAGTAGCTAAAAACCAAGGGAAACTAATAATAATAAAAACGACGGCATCTTTCTTGGTACTCTTCCGAATATAAACTTCAACTATATTCCGACAAAGAACAACACTGTCTGCCTTTTGTAAGAGAATATTGCTTGCACTTATTTTTTTGGTCGTTCTTCTGACTTTTATTTTTATCTCTTCTATGCCTTTGCGTATTCTTATTTTGTCAGCCTGAATATTATTGGTATATAAGCAAGACAATCATCCGAGAACATAAGGATCATCGATACTCGTACTATTCCTCGTACTCTTCTCTAAGACGTCAACTCAATGTTAATGTCACAATTTATCAATCATTACTAGAGATATAATTTATTGGGCTTTCTCTTTATTAAATATCATCATAGGAAAAAAAGATGGCTTAGAGTCAATCAGTATTTATCATATTTACATTACATTCTAATGCAATAATCGTGCTAGCACGACCAATATCTTGCATAGGAAAAAGTAAATTGTTTTCTATTAAAAGCCTAGAAACATATCATAAATGTATGCAAAGCGTTCTATTTTTTTCTTTTTCAATGTTCGTTTTCTCTCTTCCTTGCTTTTTCTTTACAATCTATTAACGTCATTTAATCTTCCTGTAATTTGTCTTGTCTAAATATAGTTTCTTTTTACTACCTCTTGAAGAATGCATATCATATTACAAGGAGCTAAAATATCAATAAATGTATCTAATTGTGATGTAAAATATATCATTTTATTTTATTTTGCATAATCTAAAGAGGTCGCTTATAGTTGTATTGTACGAAGTCCATTGCTTAACGACCATGTTTACAAGTGTTTTTCACATGCATATAGTAAAAAAAGTTACTTCACTCGACAACAGTATCAGTTCTTTTATTGATCAAACATGGCGTTACCATTTTTACCTGGCAACACGTTTGAACGAAAAGTAATTATTAAGTTTTTAATTACAAACGAAAAAAGAATTAATTGTTTTTTCTATTTTTTTCAAAGATTGGCAAAGATAAATACCATTTAACTCATCAATTTGATAAATACAATGGTGTAGGTATGTTAACGGGTAATAAATTGGGTGTTGGTGGCGTACCTTTAGCAGGTGAAGATCTTCGACCACAAAATTCTGTTTATCCACGAGGTAAGAAGAAAAAGAAACTGTGATATTGTTTTCATACGACTTTGTCATAGGCGAAGGACCTGATCGACCAGCTTGGCTTGCGTTTGATAAGCAAGTTCTTTGTTTTGATGCTTATTTTCAAGAATCGATAACAGAACGTCGTGAAGAACAGTATCGTATTCGAAAATGTCGTGTCTATTTTTATCCAGAAGATGATACAGTTCAAGGTCTTTTATTTCCCTTATCAAATTATTAATCATATAAATATGTCTTTTTTTAGTTGTTGAACAACGTCAAAATAATGTTGGTTTTCCACAAGGTACAATTCTTAAACGTCATCGTGTACCACTGCCAACACCTAATGATGATCGGTTTTTTACCTATGATCAATTCAATGTTGGCGCTGAAGTATCATTATATGGACGAGTATACAAACTAATTGATTGTGATCCATTTACACGTAACTTTCTAACAAAACTTGGTGTTCGTGTACCACCAGGTATAGAGTTATGCAATAGTGAATGACTTATTTTAAAAATCAATTCTTTATTTAGGGTTTGCGGCACCAGAAGATCCGTTTCTTAAACATCGTCACACTGTAAGTATCAAGACAAGATTAGGAATTTTACTTTTTGTAGTTACTTACATAACAATTAACTGAAAATTATAATGATTTTATCCCGTTAGAAAATCTTCAATTTTTTCATACTAGTATATGATGATTACTAGTTTCTATAATCAGTTATTATTGAAAACGATTAAAATAATGCAAACACATCGGAAGCAGTTTTTCCTTTTAACGACTATAAAAATTATGTGTTTCCACATCCGTTTAATAAATCTAAAAGTATCACGGTATACAACTTTTGCTTTACGTCGAACTATCCTGGAAGAAAATCTTGTTCTCATCCTATGATATTGATCAAACACATACAAAATAAACTAATATGAAAGCAACTAAATATTTGTAATATGCATTTACTATAAGAAAAATATCAGACAAACGATTTCTTCATTTTTCTATTGATCACAGAAGTTAGCAGAAAGTTTTGTGCTGCTTCCGAGTCTACATGAGACGCGTCGATTACGAATTAAAAACACAATCTATGTAATTTCCACAAAACAAAACTCAACATGAAGTAATTTTAAATTGTGTTTGTGCTATTTTCTGCTAATGATCAGGCTCAATCATGTTTAGAAACTTTTTAAATCAATAATACTCTTGCTGAATACGTTCAATAATCTCTACCATAGTTTTTTGACATTTCCAATATATATATATATATACATATGTATATTTTTTGACTTTATTAGTCTGATGGTACTCAAAATCCGCTTCGACCATATGAAAGAATTGATTCATTAAAACAATTCATTAATCATGATACACATGTCTTACGTTTTTGGGGTGTTTGGGATGACTCAGAAAGTCTATATGGTGATGTACGAAATTTCGTTGTACACTATTTTCTAGCCGGTAACAAACTGAAAAAAAAGTAAAATTCAACAATCATTATCTTTTTTGTTCATGTATAGATGATACAATGGAAGTTCGTGAAATTCTTCCACCGAATTCCGGGCGTGATGCACCACCAATATATCTCTCTCGAAGTAGATTACCAAAAGATTTTAATGGATTACGGTTACCAGGTGAAAATGCACAACGAACAGTACTGAATGTATTCGGTCAATTAAATAAACAACGATGGATTCTTGATAATCTTAAAGTAATAGACAAAAAATATAAAAGATAGATTGGTTTTAATTCTTTACCTTGTTTTTTTCTTCTAAAAACTATGTAGACAGGTGCTGTCGATCAAAAATATTATAGTGATCAAGATTTAGCCATTGGTCAATTAATTAATGTGTATGAACGTAAAGTTTTACTAACTGATTGTGATGAATTCACCAGAAATTATTATCGCTCCAAATATGGCGTACAAGATTTTACACCAATTAATTATAGCAAAGAAAATGATTATAAAGCATTGAGACAAAGCTATCCGTGTAAGAATGTAAACTAGAGCACAAAATAAAATGATTTTTCTTGTTACACAGATACGGGTTTTGGCTCAGAAGAAGATTCATTGAATTCAACGAAAAAGTTGCTTCCAGAACCAGTCAAAAAAGACTTCAATAAATTTATGGGATTTGATCGGTATGTAAATTATTTCAAAGTTACACACAAGACAGTATCATAAGTCTAGTTCAAAGTTTTTTCATGTAAATAAATTTTTAAGGAAGATGATGAACACTACTGTTTTTCCTCTATAAATTATTCTGACCGATTTAAGATTTCTACTAGAAAAAAAGTGTCTATTATAATGCAGTTGGTAATGAGGAGGAGCCACTAGCTTTGATGTGCTTTTCTGATTTCAATGTCAGTAGACATAGAAAATTTTAAGTCTTCTGTAGAGAACACTATTCATAGAAAGATTCCATATTCGGAAATTCTTTTATCTGTTAGAGACTTTTTTTTTCAAATTCTAAACTAATGAATCCTACATTGATTATACACCTTCAAAAGATATTTATCAGATTTTATTTATTTTCAGACAAGGTCTTGAAAGTAACGTTCTTCGTTTCATGGCTAAAGTAATAACTAAAGATCCAATACAAGCTGCACGACGTTTTGTTATATCGTATTATCTTGCTGATGATACTATCAATATTCATGAACCACCAGTACGAAACTCAGGTAATAAAAAATGACCCTAAACAACTGAATTTTTTTATTTTATTTTTTGTTTCCATATTTAATATAGGCATCGGAGGTGGTAAATTTCTTGAACGTCAAAAAGTAAAAAAACCGAATCAACCACGATATCCACTTGAAGTATCAGAATATTTCAATGGCACAGACTTTTATGTTGGAGCTCGTGTTATCATCAATGGTTTTGATTTTTATATATATGATGCTGATGAATATGCTTATAAATTAATGGAAAAAGAATGCTATAGTTTTTCTGTTGCAAATCAAAAATTAATCTTAGAAAAGTTACGACAATATTTAACCAACAATACTGATGCTGTAGCACAATTTGAACAACATGATCCACAACGTAAAGGTTACTTTGGTTATGAAACCTTTTATGGTTTAATGAAAAATCTTGTTGGAAATGTGTTAGTTGATCATGAAATCATAACAATTGCGCGTTATTATGCTCAAAAAAGTTTGAAAGAACACGATATTTATTCCATTGTTGCTGTTGCTCAAGAGCATTTACGAAAAAATAATTATGAACATTTATTACCATTAAAAGAAAATTTCATTAAACGTGATCGAAAGTAAATTCATTTTCGTATGGATTTATATATTTGTTTTTTTCATGATTATCATTTAGTCGAAATGGTCGATTATCTACTGAAGACGTTCGTAATGCTGTACGATCTGTTCATGTTCCATTACCTGACTATCTTTTAGATACGCTTCTCACTCGGTAAATTTTTATTTAAAATATCAAAATTCAAGATGGTTAATTGTTTTCCTTTTTCTTTTTACATTAGTATGACTCAAGAAGATGGCTGTATTGATTATAATGACATACTTGGTGCCTTAAATTGGCGTGAATTGCCTATTTCAAAACCAATACCAACGGATGCCGATGAACAAGATAATTTTGCTTCAACAGGTCATTCAGATGATCCGAAAATGGCAGATAAAACAATACATGAACGTAAACGATTTAATGTCGAATATAGTATTATGCTTCAAGACCTTGGTATAAATACGTCACATCCCTTATCAACATTAGGTACATCCAACAATTGAGATGACTGTAAAAAGTAATTATTACTGATAATAGAAAAACTCAAAATACATATTCCATAAAAACTAATAATCTTTACTCATAATATGGTTTTTCTTTTTTTTTCAATTTTTATTTTAAAAGAATAAACAAAAGATTCTGATTTACTTTTTGATTTTGAAAGTCCTAGACAAAAAATAAATATCAACGTTAAAGGATTGTGGGCGTACTGAAATATGACCATAATTAATAAATTGCATACAAAAAAGAAAAAAGGTCATATTTTTTTTTACATTCAATTCAAGTACAAATCAAAGTTTTGCGTCAATAATGCATCTAATTGAATGCGACGTAGTATTCTACGATTTTACAATAGTATAGGATGAATACGTCTTATGTTGATACCAAAGAAATCAAACTTCTAAATTCTTATTCATCTATTCGTTTTACTTGAGAATTCAACATAAAGTTGATTGTTTTATTGATTTTAGTTTCAATTCTGGTTATGCTTTGAATATATGATGGATTAATTTGTTTTACGAAAAGCTTTTGAGTCATAAATGAAATCGATTTGTTTTTAATATGCATGACTTGCAGGTTTATGTGCACGACAATATCCTCAATCTATTGCTGTTTGATAGTATAGAGTAGGATAAATAAAATAAATCAAGTAACTCTTCAAAGCAACAGCGAAAACTATTGCAATTCAATAAAAACCTATTTTAATTCATGCAAATAAATCAAAAGAATGAGATATATTTTCAAAAACTTATTTCTACTTCTTAGCAATCTAAGTTATACTTTCAGAATCGTTTTGATATGTATAGGATATTACTTTATGTATGCAAACAAGAGAATCTAACTGTTTACAACTTTTACTTTGAAACGAGAAGAATAATACGCTAACTACGAGCGTAAGTATTGGCATTGAACAGCATGACTTCCGTATAATTTAGCTATGAGAACAAATGTTTTTCTGTATAACTATCGACATCTATTATTTAACTAATAACGTAAGTATAAAACATGAAAATCACTAGGATATATTATTTCACTGTTTTACTAAGTTGTCTATTCACGAAAAAAATGTTTCAATCGAATGAAAATATCGAAATCAGAGGTTAATGCTATAGAGTAATTATAGAGAATGGTGAAAGACAACTATGTGCTTGTTTAGTCAAACATAACGGTACAACCGATGTGACAACTGAAAAAATCTATTTTTTTATTAAGCTAGACATATCAAAGATTGTTCATAAATATGGTAAGTTCACTAACGAAAAGAACACATATGTATCTATACACATAGCTCTGCATAGGCATTCTTTCATCAATTTAACAAACATCAAGGTGCTGCTGGTGGTGGTGGTGGTGGTAGTAGTAGTAATAATAATGCTACCATTAATTGGATTGCTAATCAAAATACTCAACGTGAACTTGAGGCAGATCGAGTTCTACGCGAACGACAACTAGCACAAGGTCGCATTGAAACTGAAATGCAACAATTTGCAGGTAACGCAGTCAATAAACGACATGTACGTGAGCAAGCACGTGTTGAACGTGATCGAGCTATGGAATATTCAATTATCCAAGCACAAACAGAAAAACAGCAAGCCACTGAAATACGTAGTCAAAACGAACGTCTAGCTGCGGAACTTGAAAGAGTCAAACTTGAAAAATTTCGCGATGAAAAAATGAGACAACAAGTTCGGTATTTACGAAAAAAACTAAAATATTAATTTTTACTTAGCACAAAAAATCTTCTTTAGTGAAACCAGCTATGAATTGCGTGATTTAGAATCAAAATTGCGTGCTGCTTACGTACAAAAAGCACGCACAGCACAAATGGCTGAAAAAGAAGCACTGAAATTTGATTCATATTTAGAAGATGCTGAAATAGTTCGACGCATGCGTACTGAAACTGATAAAGATGAACAAGATCGTCGTCAACGTGAAATCATTCGACAACAAGAAATGATTCGTTATAAACAAGAACTTGAACGACAACTTGAAGAACGAGCAGTGGGTAAACAAAAAGCTTATGAAGAATTTCTACGAGAAAAATTGGTTGTGGATGAAATCGTCAGAAAGATCTATGAAGAAGATCAACGGTATGTTCTTTTTTCTTCAACATTCTATGAACAATTCTAGAACAAACTTTGATCAGTTTAATTTGTGTTCATTGCACAGAGATCATGCCTGTAAACTTGAAGAATAATATATAATTATTATTCTCTGAAATCATTCTAATAATGGATTTGCGTCTATGAATGAATTTTACTGTGACACGGTAGCCTCCTAGGTGAATGAATCCGATCGGATCTTAAAAAATCCGACGAACCGACAAAGTCCCATGAGATTCCGGGTAGAGGAACTACTAACGGATCCCTAGTGTTGAAATCCGGTGAAAATCCGACCAAATCCAACAACCGAATTCGATAGGAATTTTAGAAGTCGGATTCCAACGAGGTCCTAAAGAAACCTATCGGGTTTTCACTGGTTCCAGCAAGAATCGATCGGATCCCAACACTAGGGATCCGTGAGTGGGTCCGCAACCCGGATTTGCTTAGAATCCTGCAGGAACCGATCGAGATCCGATCGAGTCCAGTTAGATCCAGGTATCGGATTGTTCGTCCTGGGAGCTGTCTAAAGCTCAACTTTTTATTCGAAAATCTAACACAATAGATATCCATGTTTTGTTACGCTCTGCTATGATTGAAATTCAATGAATCTTAGAATAATCGTTTGCCAACCTGTAGGAATGTTTCAGCAAACTCGACTTCAACGGTAGATGTCAATTTGATAATACTACTTTATTTTTCTCTACAGGGAAACTGAACGTAAATTTGAACGTCAACGTGCTACCCGCGAATTTATAGTTGAGTTTAAACGTAAACGTGAAGAATGGAAAGTTATGGAACGTCAACGTATGGAAGAAGAAAATCGTCGCATAAAAGAATATGCTAACACGCAACAACAACGTGAGGACGTAGCGAAAGCTGAAAAACGTGCTCGAGAACAAGCTCTAGATAATGTACAACGTACATTAGCTGATCAGATAAAACGTGACCGTGAAGAACGTGAAGAACAAGAATTAGTACGACAAGAACTATATTTGGAAGAACAAGAACAACTTGTACGAAGGCGTGAGCGTGATGAGATGGAAGTACGTATAAAACAACGTCTTGAATTACAACGTGAACGTGATGAACAAATTCAATTTAAACATTTACGTGATGGAGAAATTAAGCAAGAAGAAGATAGATTTCGACAACAAGTTAGAAAACAATATGACAATACTTTTTATTAAAGAAATTTTCTTTCTTTTTTTTATAGTTGATGGCAAAATTTGCAGAAGATGATCGTATTGAACAAATGAATGCTCAAAAACGTCGTATAAAACAAATGGAACATAAAAAAGCTGTCGATAATTTACTTGAACAACGTCGTCGTCAAATGACAGTTGATAAAGTTTGTATTTACGAAATTATTCATATGGTGATTCATAAATTTCTTTATTTAGCAACGTGAAGTTGATGAACGTATTGAAGGTGAACGTGTTGAACAAGTTCGAAAACAAATTATTGAAGAAGAACGTATTAAATTACTTCGTGAACATGCGCATCGTTTATTGGGATATTTACCCAAGGTACAAAAAGAAAGGGGTTCGAGTATTTTTCTAAAATTTTGTTATAATTTAAGGGTGTTATTCGAGATGAAAAAGATCTTGACTATCTTGGTAATGATTTTAAAAGTGAATTTAAACGACGACAAGTCAATATGCAACATCTCGGTGGATGGGGCAATTGATAATTTTTTTATAGTTTTTTTTTATATATATATTTACTCTTTTTTCTTTGGACAGAAAGGCCAATTAAATACATTCACCTATTTTATAATACCATAAGTCATTATATTAATAATTACAAAGCATCTCTCAAAATATGTGTTATCGAATTTCTTTTTCCAGTCATGTTTTCTTTAAAATGACACCACATTTCTACTACTCAAAACTTCGTCAAAAATCTACACTTTCCAGTGATTCATTTTTGATCAGGATCAAGTTTGATCTGCAGATTCTATTATCACTTCATATTCAAACTTGGTGATTTGAATCGCATCTATTTGAAATACTTTTATCTAGAATTAGAATTATAATAAATTGAACTAGATATGACTTTCTATACGAGCTCATCTTGGCCAACAGAATTTATACTCCTAATTGAAATCTCAATTGATTCTTGTATATCATTGAATCGAACGCAATGCAATCTTTATAGAACTATGGTTAACTAATAGTTTTATTAAATGAAACTTCGATTGAAATAAGCACACTATTTTAATGAATTCAAAAGTAGGATATTATTTTTTAGCTTGACAGATTTTAAGGCAAAAGAAATTAATGTATACTCTGCTCTTTCTCCATACATTGAGTATCTTGATCAGTTTTGGTCTGGTCAGACACCAAAATGAGTTCATTTCCACCTTGCCATGCTACACCTTCTATATTGCAATATCTTATTCCACATTCTGATGTTGCTATGTGTGTTCTTGGCAGAGCATAAATGGTGTTATTATTTAATGATGAAAGCGAAAAGAAAGGTGCTCGATTGTTCTTTTCAATCATACCGATCCATACTTGACTCATCTATTGACTGGTTACTGCAACATACGCTGGTAACTCATTTGCTTTTCGATGGTAAATTGACAAAGGTGAATAGTCGTCGAAATGAACCGCTGATGGTATAGCAAGTGTGCCAACTGGTTCCCAACTACAAAGCGCTGAAATGATTTTATTATAGTATATTATAGATCTCTTTAAAATAATTTTCCTTACATGTTTTAGTAGCTTCCTTCTTTTCAAGCACCAAAATGCGTCCATTAGTGTTAGATGTTGATTTAGGATTGCAATCATTAGCTTCGCATAATCCCAACAGATAACTGTGACCAGAACCCTGATACATAACAAATTCGAGACCTTCGATACTCTTATTATCTGTTGAGAAGTCCCAATTGATTATGCAAGACTCCGGTACACGAATAGGTGTAAAATCTGTAAGAATGATACGAATCTCAAAAATATTAGCCCGAAATACTTCTTTTATCTTGGTTTTGATTGTTTCTTGTGCGACGAAATAGATATCGTTGATTGAGTTATAAGTAATCCCTTTGAACTGGGAGTTTTTTTTGTGGCTAATCATGCATCTGGTCAAGCAAGTAGTTGATCGGTACAGTTAAAAGATTGGCCAAATGTTGTACGAAAGGTGCCAATATGATATGAGTTGTCGACAACTACCAATATCATTTGGTTGTCACGATAAAGCAAAGCATCGGATGGTTCAAAGCGATTAGGAAGGGTTTCAATCCGGCTATCCCTAAAGGTGACAACACGTTCGAGCTCAAATTTGGATCTATAATATTGTTTAAATTGTCACTTTATTTTAGTAGTTCTGAAAATTT